>VXBW01000377.1:1445550-1465155 GCA_013400375.1 Thinocorus orbignyianus | reverse complement strand
TGTCTGGGATGTGCAGTTTCTTCCTCGGAAGGGGTCTCCTGCTTTAAAAGATTCTCTCCCAAGTAGAACCATACGCTGGCAGTCTCTTTTTCTACCGGGATGGATGGGTGGGTTGCCAGCCCTGTCTTGGTTGGTCTACTGAGAAAATTTTCTTGACTACCAAGAAAATCAGTTGTAGTGGTGTCTTGTTGCATAGCTTAGCTATTAAATGGCATACCCGGGCTGCCTCATTTGCTACAACTGTATGCAGGGCAAAGCAGTCAAAAGTCATGGTGTTGCCTCCCCTGGTATTCAGCAAACTAGAAGGGCTTGTTTGTCTTTACAGAAATAATCATAGAATCATAGAATGGTCAGAGTTGGAAAGGACCTTAAAGATCGTGGAGTTCCAGCCCCCCTGCCATGGGCAGGGACACCTCCCGCCAGACCAGGTTGCTCAAAGCCCCATCCAGCCTGGCCTTGAACACTCCCAGGGATGGGGCATCCACAGCTTCTCTGGGCAACTTGTTCCAGTGCCTCACCACCCTCGCAGGAAAGAATTTCTTCCTGATACCCAATCTAAATCTCCCCTCTTCCAGTTTAAAACCAATGTTTGATATTCTTCAGTTTTGAGCACAGGAGTTCTTTTTGTGTCATAGCTAAGCATTTTAGTAATTTCAGAAAGCTTCTTTACTTTCATTTGTCACCATGACGTTTGCCAGTCAGAAAGGGCATAGTTAAGCGAAGCTGAGAGCTTGGTAGGAATTCCCCTTAAGGCCTGTGCTGTGCTTTATCGGTTGGCACTTGAATGCTTACAGTTGGCTGGAGCTTATAGCTGAATTCAGCCTTATACTAGTGTTGAGGAAAAAAAATTGCAGGCGTGCATAATTGTGTGCACAGGGAACATTCATTCCTTTGATGACAGGTTTTGCATCATGCTGCTGTGTTCGTCACCCTGCTAAATGGTGCCATCTGCAGGTCGTGTTCCGGTCATTGACTTCAGTGCATGTGGTCATTTTAGCTAAGAAACTTAATTGCCTGTGTTAGGTGGACAAAACTAGTTTTGTATTGATTGTGAGCGTTTTATTTGTGTAATACTCGAGAATAGAATGAGTGAGCTTATACTTTTACATAGATGTGTTTATTCAATTGTTGTACACAGAACCTGTGCGTAACCGTGTAAACAATATATGATTTAATGTCAGTGAATGTTTGTGTGTTCTTTGTATCTCAACAAATTTATATCCTGTCCTGCACTGAGGACTCTCTTGGCATTGTGAGTCTTTGCTTGAACTGAGGAACTTACCCCTATGAATTCAGTGCAGGATGGAAATTCACTGTAAACAATTTCAAAAATAGTACAGAGGAACATTTCAGTGGATTTCAACATTTGTCCAATATTTGGACAAACAGCTTTTTTTAAAAAAAACAAAACAACTCTTTCAGAGTTGTCTTTTTAACGATAGGGAATGTATGTGTAAGTATTTGGATTTACCAGGTACTACCAGTAGGTTTATGCAACATGATATTTAAGACAGCTGAATTTTTGACTGGTACCTAGAGTAGCAATAACAGCACATGAGGAAAAAGTAACCATTAAAAAAACCTCAAATCCATGGTGCTAATGGAATCTCTGGACCTACTGACTAAAGTGTGAGTTGTAGTTAAATATTGACTGTAATGGAAACTTATTCCGATTAAACAACCGTTTATCAAGAAACCTTTGTTTTTTTAAACATACATGAAGTTCTTCATGTAGCCTATGGAAAGTTAATTTGAATTTGCTTGTTATGTGCAATTTAAGTTTTGGGATAGGTTAGGGGGTTTGTGTGCTAGTGCTTCTTTTGAGTTTTTATCATTTGGTTTACTTCCATCTTTCTTTAACACCTTGCAGCCCATACTGATTTGTAGGAAGTGCTTTATTTGCAGCCTGTACTGATTTACAATCAGGATTTTGTTCACTTTTGGTCCTATTTTACATACTTTCACTTTCACATTTGGAATACCTGTCTAGAATTATTTTAATAAGCTTGGTTGGATTTTGCTGATTAGAACTACTGGACAATTTTTAAGAAATTACATATAGTACTCTCTAAACATTTAGATGCAAGATGAGTAAATCCTAAAATCTCTCTCCTGCAGGATGTTACCAAGCTGACGCCTCTTTCACCAGAAGTCATCAGCAGACAAGCAACAATTAATATAGGTAAAACCACATTTTGAAAAAAGAGGGGTGCATTTTATGCATCGTTCTGGTGCTCAGGTAGTAGCATATGGTATCTAGGTGAGAACATTCGATAGAAATTGTTACTGAAACAGACAGTAATATAGATACAATATTTTTATTATAAATTTTATCAAGGCTCAGGATGAGATTTGTCAAACCATTTTCTTTTTAATAGCGCCCTTTTTACTTCAAGAACACTCTTGAATGAAGTGGGAAATAATTGCTAAAGCAGAGTTTATTTTATGTTAAAATTAAGCATTGAAAGGAGTTTTGTGAAAATGCAAAGATCTGTCCCTTAGGAGGTCAATTTAGGATCTTGTTTGTTTAAACACAATGATTACAAAACCCATACATGCTTCTGATGGGAGCTCTGGACTTACTTGCTACTGAGTTTGGGGTAATTATGCTTTGATTATAATGGAGCATTGCACAAAATTAAACAATTTATTGACAAACATCTTCTTTTAAAACATAGGTACAATTGGCCATGTAGCCCATGGAAAGTCGACAGTAGTCAAAGCTATCTCTGGAGTTCATACTGTCAGATTTAAAAATGAACTGGAAAGAAATATCACAATCAAGCTGGGCTATGCTAATGCAAAGGTGAGTCATTACTGTAAATCTACCAGATCTGTTGCTAGTATATTTCAGGGTGGATGTAAGTAAATAACCCTTGACAAATTAAACTTTTTCCTCATTTTTTTAAAAAAACAATTACTTACAGATTTACAAGCTGGATGACCCAAGCTGTTCCCGGCCAGAGTGTTACCGATCCTGTGGAAGTAGCACCCCAGATGAGTTCCCTACAGACATTCCTGGCACCAAAGGGAACTTTAAACTAGTCAGGTAACTGTAGGAAAACAAATGGTATAAATAATGTTTACTTTTACATCGCAAAAAATACTTGGGGTTTTGCTGCCAGCTGATCTTGTTGTTATGGCAGACCGCATGTTCTTACGTGCTGGGCACCCCTGATCTAAGGTATCATCTAAACTGCCTTGTTTTTATTAGTTGTGATGCACAGTCAACAGTAGAGCACAACTACATCTTCTGTCCTTGGGTGTTTGCAGGACTCTGAAATGATTTTCTGCTATTAACGTAAATATATTTTAAAGCCACCTAGTGAGAACTAACGTGGACCTCACAAAAACCACTTTTGGAGGGTGACCTTTGTTAAACTTTTTCTTCCTAGAGGCATAAAAGTTTATGAAGTACTTAAATGAATACATGAAAGCCTGATGCTTGATGCGAGATCAAGTCTCTAACTGGAGGCCAGATGTCCTTTATTTACTTAATTTCTGAAAGTATAGTCTGGTCGTTGTGCAGCAACAAATGTTGTTACATGGGTCTTCACAATGATTGCTCAAATAAGAATAGTCACAAAGAGTGTATGACAAGATTCTTACTTCATGCTTTCATATAAAATACATGTAGTGCTGTATCACCTCTTCCCTGCCTTTCCTCAGATTCCCAGTAGAGCACTTGTTCTAACAGTAACTTCTGCAGGAGTGTGACAGTCATTGTTAAACTGTCGGTTAAAAGCTTTGGATTCTGTATATTACTGTTTATTTGTTTCTAGTAGATTTTTAACTTTGTCAGAGAAGCAGCAAATTAGTCCCTTGGATTTTTGGTGGCATGATACCGGGAAACAAGGACTTTTCACTGAATAGGTTCAGGCAAGAGTGTAGTGAATCAACAATTATGGTCTGCATGATAAAATGAGGTTGGAACTGAGCTGTAATGTTGTGCGTGGATAAATCTTTGAAGTGAAGTGCAATTATAGCTGTGTAATTAACAATTAATAACTTCCTAAAAGTCAGGAATGAGAGACATCTTTTAAAAGAGATAAGAGAAATCCTATGGTTGGGGGTTTTTTTTGCTTATATGTCTGGGGTTTTTTTGGTGGTTTTTTTATTCTGATGCATTTAAATCTAAATTTAAATTTATAGATAAATTTGTGAAATATTAAAGCGGTGCCTAGTATGGGTATGTGGTGTTGAATCTTCAAACTCAGAAAGCTGTTCGACAGCTGTTTAGTAATCTTTATGTTCTTATGAAAATATTTTTAAGGTGTTACTTCTCAGCATCTGTTTTGAAATGTTTCTCTATTGTTTATCTATCTATATTAGGGATGCTTTTATCCTTAACGTCTGCCTAGTCTTTCACATAAATCAGACAGAGAAATTGTTAATTGGCTTTTGGACTTCTTTTTAACCTTCTTCTACAACAGGCATGTCTCTTTTGTGGATTGTCCTGGCCATGATATTTTGATGGCTACTATGTTGAACGGTGCAGCAGTAATGGATGCAGCTTTACTGTTGATAGGTAATGTTTGCTACACAAACAGAGCTCTATTTTTTTAATATCATGAAGCACCTTTATGTGGGTTTTAAAATTTAGTGGAGCAGGGTGAGCGATGGGGGTGGGGGAAGTACTGTAAGAAGTTGGGTTTTTTTAAACATAGTTACATATGCTCATTAGTCTGGCAGCTGGTCCAGTTCAGGGAAGATTAGTTAGGTAAGATGAAAACTTATAGTAGTATAATACTTTAAAATTTATATAATTTTATGGAAATGTATTAGCTTACAGGTATGCTTTTAATTTCTCTGAAGTTCCAGTTTGCTTTAAGTGTGTAGCCGTAGCCATACAGGAGAGACCACAAACACCAGTACAAACAGCAAACCCCAGTCAATGTGGACAGCAGATTTATCTTGGCTTAGACAGCTTTTGATCTGATTTACAAACAGTGGGAAGTGACTAAAACTTATTTTTACATGTCTATAGAAGAATTTAGTGCTCTCTGGTGATAAATAGCTGTTATGTTACATGTTAACAAACCAGAACAGCAGCTTCAGCTACTATAGTTTAAATAGTCTGAGGTGGCTGGTAAGCTGTCATTCCTCCTGCCTGCTTAGATCTAGAAAATGCAATAGACCAAATTTCAAGTGAGATTAACCACCACAATGGCACATCAGACTGAAGTTTGCTTGTTGGATGGCTGAAATCCAAAGCATGCTGATAAATGCCCTATTTGTGTGCTTGATGTTTTTATTGTGTGTTACAGAATTTGGGGATCTCTGCATTTTTTATGGTTTCGGTGATAGGAAAAAAACACAGAATTTTAAGGTGAATTATATGTTATGTTAGACAGTCCTGGGATGTCTGAAGCCCTAAAGGATGGAATAAGTCAAGTGAACAGAAGTTAGCTGTTATCTTTGGAGATTTTAAATCTGGTTTCTTTTGAGAGCAAGTATAATGGGATACTCGGGCAACCTCTCTGTCTTATATTGTGTGGAAGCTAAAGCCAGCGGTTCTGGGGAAGAGTAGGTGCTTATTAACTTGGATGCTTCACATGTAGTTTACCAAGAGTTTACTGTCTTTCTTTTTTTTATAAAGATAGAATGGAAAGTAGATGTCCTAATTGTAGGAGTTCTATCTGTCTTTATAGTTTCTATATTGCATTCACTTTTCTTTCAGCTGGTAATGAGTCGTGCCCTCAACCCCAGACCTCAGAACATCTAGCTGCTATAGAAATCATGAAACTGAAACACATTTTGATTCTACAGAATAAGATTGATTTGGTGAAGGAGAGCCAGGCTAAAGAACAGTATGAGCAGATTCTTGCATTTGTACAAGGTAAGTTTTCAACAGCAGAAATCCAGTTCGTGGTGGAAATTCTTTGGTGTTGGGACAAAGCATAGTGATTTTCTGTATGTTTATAGAAAAGCTTGTCTTAGACAGTGTTGGTGTACATAGTTTGTTAATCTAAGACCTTTGGAGTTGTGTTTATTATCTGTTTTAGACTGCTTACACACAATAGCGTTATGGCTGTTGGTCAGAGCTTTTGAGGTAAAACTAATGGCAGTAGCTCTTGTCTAGTAGCTTTCACTGAGTTTATGGTTTCTTCTTGATACTGTCTCCTCTTAGATTTTTCTTTGCTAAAGATTGTGCTGCGCTTGTACTGCACTGCAGGAGAGAATGAAGCAGTACTTTCTAGGAACACCTTGTAGATATAAATATATTACTTCTATCTAATCACAAGAGATTTGTCTTTGTCTCTCTCTCTGTTCAGACAGGTTCAGGCAGGGTTATCCTACTCCATGAACAGTGTTCTGCTCAACTTTAATCTAGAGTTTTGAGCTTCATCTTTCCATGTTTTCCCTGCTTATCTGCTTTAGCTGGCATATGAAAATCAGCAGAGCTAGGCTGTTGCTATTAAAAGTAGCCAACGTGTCTCTTCTTTTTTTCTTTTTTTCTTTTTTCTTTTTAATTCAGAATTATGACTTTGTGTAAGCTGTTCATAACAGCTGTGTTGTCTAAGTGGCTTGATGTGTATAAACTTGGAGTTCTTTGTGAGAGCTTGAATTATCACAAGAACCTTGGATACAATTAAAAGTAATTACATTTAACAAACCTTCATAACTAAATAAGTAGTTCCACAAAGCACAAAGTTAAGGTTTTTCTAAAATATTGTATTTGCATTTCAAAACTTAGGAAACAGGTAATTACATTGATAGGAATTTTAGTTCGTCAGAATTAAATCTTACTGTAAAATTAATACTGATGTATCAAATAATTTTCTCAGATCTCAGTATCTTAATATTTCTGATCACGATGTAAGAGGTGAATTCTCCCGTAGAGCAGATTATCTTGTGCAGTGTTCAGAAAGCCCTTGTGAAGCTGTTCAGTACACAATTACTCAGGGGCAACATGATTGCCTCCAAGTAGGTCTGGCTGGTTTCAGCTGAAATGTTGAAGGAAAGGGTAAATGTTCTGATACTACTTTGGGAAATACATGTAAAACGTGCCTTGAAATGCATGAATATTTTTAACCACTTTGTCATGTTGCTGTAAATACTGTATTAAGACTTCATGTTGAACTTGATTTTTGTTCAGGTACAGTTGCAGAAGGGGCTCCAATAATTCCAATCTCGGCACAGCTGAAATACAACATTGAGGTAGTTTGCGAGTATATAGTGAAGAAAATCCCAGTCCCTCTGCGAGACTTCACATCTGAACCAAGGCTTATTGGTATGTAAGTGCTTAGGTCCGGGGTTTTGTGGCTAACCATTTATTACAGGTGTCTACACTTGGAAGAGCATTAAAGGAGCATTTAGTGCACTCTTATTTTAAAATTTGCATATTTTCTGAGAGCTGTATCATTTGTTCATAGTTAATTAGAATCATAGAATGGTTAGAGTTGGAAGGGACCTTCAAGATCATCAAGTTCCAATCCCCTGCCATGGGCAGGGACACCTCCCACCAGACCACGTTGCTCAAAGCCCCATCCAGCCTGGCCTTGAACACTTCCAGGGATGGGGCATCCACAGCTTCTCTGGGCAACCTGTTCCAGTGCCTCACCACCCTCACAGCAAAGAACTTCTTCCTAATATCTCATCTAAATCTCCCCTCTTCCAATTTAAAACCATTACCCCTCGTCCTGTCGCTAGACTTCCTGACAAAGAGTCCCTCCCCAGCTCTCCTGTAGCTCCCTTCAGATACTGGAAGGCTGCTATCAGGTCTCCCCGGAGCCTTCTCTTCCCCAGGCTGAACAGCCTCAGCTCTCTCAGCCTGTCCTCATAGGAGAGGTGCTCCATCCCTCTAATCATCTTTGTGGCCCTGCGCTGGACCTGTTCCAACAGTTCAATGTCCTTTCTATGTTGAGGACTCCAGAGCTGGACACAGGACTCCAGGTGGGGTCTCACAAATGCAGAGTAGAGGGGGAGAATCACCTCCTGTGACCTGCTGCTCACACTTCTTTTGATGCAGCCCAGGATACGGTTGGCTTTCTGGGCTGCCAGTGTTCACTGCCGGGTCATGTTGAGCTTCTCATCCATGAGCACTCCCAAGTCCTTCTCCTCAGGGCTGCTCTCCAGCCATTCTCTGCCCAGCCTGTATATGTGCCTGTCCTATATTCAATCTCTTTGAGGTAACTGCTGTTTTTTTATATATGTTCTATGTGTATGACAGCACTAAAATGCAATGAAGTTGAGAAGCTTACCTGTGTCTTAGAACGTTCCTTTAGTTACTGTGAGTTTAAATTAATAAAGTACTGACAAACTGTTAAATTTGAAAATTCAGTTACTTCAATTAAAATCTAACAGGTAGCCTGGTTAGATTTTTTGTGTTAGAATCCTGCTGTCTCCTGAAAGCCTGAAAATCAGTTCCACTGGAATGAATTTTTGTTTCCTTTTTTCTACAGACAAAACAAGAGAAATTTACAAAACATATGTTCGGGATGCATAAAAATTTACTATGTTAAAACAAGGTTACAATGTTCACAGTCAACATGGTGAATATTGAAGGAGTCTTGTAATATAGTTGATAATTGCTTTCTCTTTCAGATAATGATATTGAACATTTTATTTTTTTTTAATGCAGAAGTGGTTTAAAAAGTTGGTATTGATATGAGGAGCTTAAATGGTTTTGAGAATAAAATCAGCCATACGCTTAAAAATTCAGAAGAAAATATTCATCATATTTTAGTGTTATCCCTGAATTGTGTTTTTATAATATTTATAAATATGCATATACCTTAAGGGGGAAGCAAAGCTGGTAAAAAAAGACACTAATTCTTTAAAAACCTGATCTTGGTTACAGTAATTAGATCTTTTGATGTCAACAAGCCTGGCTGTGAAGTTGATGACCTTAAGGGAGGCGTAGCTGGTGGCAGTATTCTAAAGGGTGTTTTAAAGGTAACCTTTTCTCTCTCTTGTCTGGAAACTTGTAATTGGAGAAATGGGTAGAGTTTTTGCATGCTTAGTACAGAATGAATCTTTATCGTTGAATGTTTTTTAAACTATAGTACAACCAGATGGCACCTGTCCATTCTGTCTGTGCTTTATTTTCACTTTCCTGTTTTAAAATACCAGAAGAAAAACGTATTTTTGTTACTGGAGTCTAAACTTTTGCTAGTAATCATACTGATTGCTTGCAGAGGAGCAGAAAAATTTTAAATGTACTTCTGAAGCATGTATGGGTTCCCACAGGTCCCACTTCCCCATTTAAGTATTCTGTGAATTTAAATTATTTTATTTTGCTTGTGGGATACTGTTGATAATTAGAAACCTTAAAAGTTGCTCTGTTAGACTGGTAAGCAAACTACATCTTAGAACATTTATACAACTCTGTATTTTCTTTGTCTTGCAATTTATTGATGCTGATCAGTTGCACCAATTGAATTAACTTTTCTCGGTGCTGTAACATTTCTAAATGAAATGTCACTTAAAAAATAAACTAAAACTTAAATACTGGAATTATTACTGATAAATATCTTCTGCTAAAACAGTTTTGTAAATTGTATTGAAGAAAAAAAATCAATTGCTTTATTGGCTGTAGGATACATGGTTTTCAATATTGTCCAATTTGCAGTAAACACTGAAACAGAAGTCCTAGAAGTTCCACAGTAGACCAGAACCAAGGACTTGTATAAATAGATCCTGAGATAAGTAGGTCTTACCTGTGACTAGTAGTTAGCTCCGTGTTCCTGTGACGCAACCAGTTAATCACTTTTTCACTCTTCTAATTAGGTGGGCCAGGAAATTGAGGTCCGGCCTGGTATTGTGTCCAAGGACAGTGAAGGAAAACTCATGTGCAAGCCAATCTTTTCCAAAATTGTGTCACTCTTTGCTGAGCACAATGATCTACAATATGCTGCTCCAGGAGGTCTTATAGGTAAGAATATTCTCTTAGTAAAAGATGCATTTCTTCGTGGTTACTGAAAACACTTGTTTTAACTAACCATGACTTTCAGTGTAGTAAACAAAAAGGGTGTGAACAATTTCAAATAATACATACATGTAGAAAGAGACAGAAAGAAAAAGAGACAGAGACAGAAAATTAGATATACAATAAATAATTTTCCTGAATGTTAGTAGCCAACTCAGATTAACTTGCATTATTAATTGGGCCAGCTTTAATGGTAGAATGTTTCTTCATCTGTGTTGCTCGGCATTCTGGAAGTCCTGTCAGGTAACAGGGAATTCCCAGTACGTTCTCAGTTTGTTAGGTTTAGATCTCTTTCGAATATTTGAATATGTAAATGTGACAGCTGCCTTGCAATTACTCCTTGTGACTTTCCTTGTTTAATTGTAGGTGTTGGAACTAAGATTGATCCAACTTTGTGTCGGGCTGACCGAATGGTAGGCCAGGTTCTTGGTGCGGTTGGAGCGCTGCCGGAGATATTTACAGAGCTAGAAATTTCCTATTTCTTGTTGAGACGACTATTAGGTGTGCGCACTGAGGGAGACAAGAAAGCTGCCAAGGTCTGTAGCCCTTTTTTTAGTAAGATAACACTACAGGATTTTTTAAATTCTTTTATTAACTTACTGTGCTAAATTTTATCAGTATGTGCATTTTTTAATTCATGTAGTATTTTTCTCTTCTCATTACATTCTCATGCTTGTAACAAAACTTACCTGTTTGTCTAATACTAAAGAAGAATACTTTTCAGAGGAGTAGGAATTCATATCAGAGTAGTTTCCAGTACCATCAAGTATGTCTTTGAAGTTGAGCATTATTCTGAATATGTTGGTAGTTGTTTTCCTTTGCTATCAGCGTATTTGTGCAATAATTAGTTTTACACACATACTGATCTACTTCCTGCTTGTGTGCTTTTTATAGATTCTTTCTCTGAAGAACTTCTTAAAACTAAGTACTTTTGAAACCCTGTAGTTGAAAAGAAACTGAACTTGATGCACAGCACAGTCACATTGTCCATGGTCCATTTTACGGAAATCAAAGTAGATTATTATAGTTTTCCCTGTTAGCAGTAAAACCTATTCACTGCTTCATGCAGCAGTAAATTGCCTCAGTTGTCTCTTTATCCTGTGAAATTAATCCTTTTTTGAGAAATTGTTTTGTTTTGATGTAGGGTAGGCATAAGGGATATTAGAATATCCAGATTATATAAAAAAAATGGTATAACATCCCAATTTGTAGCAACATCTGAGACTGGTTTTGCCTTTAATACAGTACATGCAATCTTCAGGATGTTTTGGCATGATATACTTTTTTGGGATTTCTCTTCAACAGGAGCCTGTGCTACTACATATCCAACATATTTACCCTTTCACAAGAGTTAAAATATAAACTTTATCCACTAACACTTTTGTGCATGGTTTGTGTGTGTTTATATTTAGTAGGTTTTTTTGTTTCTCAGCTGTATCTTTTCTTTGTGGCATCTAGGTGACAGGAAGTACTTAATATTGTTTGTAGTATGTTATTTCTTGGGGCTTTTTTTGTTTTATTACTAAAGTTCATGTTTCAAAGTTTTGTACGTTTTGCTTCAGGTGCAAAAATTATCAAAGAATGAAGTTTTAATGGTAAACATAGGATCTCTATCTACTGGAGGGAGAGTCAGTGCAGTAAAGGCTGATTTGGGGAAGATTGTGCTGACTAACCCAGTATGCACAGAAGTGGGAGAAAAAATTGCCCTCAGTCGAAGAGTTGAGAAACACTGGCGGTAAGTTGGTGCTGAGTTGGTAAGAGCATCCAGTTGTTTTAATGTTAGGTAAAAAAAAAAAAGAAACAAAAAAACCAACAAAACCCCACAGATCTGATTTTACTCTAGATGTCTGTTTTTAAAATTCTTCTGGATTCTCCTGACACATTGACAGCATTATTGTGGGATGCTTAATTTAATTTCTAGCCTCTTCTTTTAAAAGAAACCTTACAGTGGGTATGTATCTATTACTTAACAGACAGTGAAACATCTGAGGTTTGTTGCCAGATCAGATGTGCTGTAACTGAGGTAACAGTAAGCTACCTTGGAAGCACGTTTTGAAAGTTCTAGTTATGCGAAGGCAAATCCTCGTCTCTGAACATCACTGATTTAGGTGTGTGTAACCTATGGAGCTGTGTGCGACTTGTAGTGCAACTTTGAGGCGATAGCAATGGAAGAGAGGAGGGACATCCTAAAGTTTGAGTACTTTGAAAAGAGGAAAAAAGACTTCATCTGTGTTGACCCATTCAAATTCCAGTTATAAAATATCTGGCAGCATAGAAGCATCTAAGGCTGAAAAAGATGAGCAGAATTAGTTGATGATTCATGTTAAGCCTGGTGCCCTACTTCTCTTTAGGTGATTATGCATACTGTACCTATTATGTGTCCCATAACACTACATGAATATCATAAGAACATTAAGGTATTGAGTTTCATTGACCCTGCACAGCTCTCGTAGTGTGAGGGGAAAGCATAAGGGAACGTAGCCATTCGTGCGAGCAGTCCCTGCCACATGGAAAAGGACCAAGCTTTAAATATCCATGGATGTGTGTTTCTTCTCCACGTCAGCAGGAGAGAGCATAGATGAGAATTTGGTGCTTGCTGCTTCAGAGCTAGATGACAAATTAAGGAAGAGATTATTCCCTAAAAAAACCCCAATTAAAATATAACATCTCTTGAAGGGGTCTGGAGACAAAAAAAGACAGGATGCAAATTAAATCAGAGAAAGGAGAAGGAAGAGGAGAAACTATTTATAGTGGAAACGATGCTTTCTTTGAGCTATAGACTGACTGTGTAAATTTTAATGTGAGTTTTGTGGCTTCTCTAGATTACTTCCCATTTGGAACACATGACCATATGTTGCCAAAAAGCCCACTTGTCCCTGGCTTACAGGGTGAACAAGTAGTGGCAGCCTACTGTGAAGATCCTGTTGTTAAAAAGTTGCCTTCAGTGATGTATTAAAAGGTCAAAGGGACAACATAAGGAAACAAAGTTAAGAAAAGGGGAAGAAGGCAAACTGGGAAAAGCGGCAAAATAAAATCCAATTGGAGTAAAGACAGTGTACAGTTGGTACTGTGAAAATGAACTTGTAGCCTGAAGCAATGGAGTACTGAAAAGGTGGAAGAAAGTGAGAAAGCAAGAGATGAACACGAGGTATAAAATAGAACGTGAATATATAGAAGCATAGAGGTTTTAACAGCAGGTAGCCAAGGAAACAGGATACACTAGTGATTCCAAGGAAGGGTGAATTCAGGCGTGGACTAGTTATGATCTATAGTTATGGTCCTAAAAAGTGGCGAGTGATGAACTAGTATACTTCAGTTCCTTTTCTGGTGTCCAAAAACAGGCTCTTGCTGCTCAAAAAATTGAGATGCACCTGTTGTTTCTGTGTACGCCTATGCCAGAATTCAGAAGTGTTTTAAAGACAGTCATATTAATAACATGGACTGCCTGATGATTTTGAAAATGGGCATAATCTTAATTTCTTTTTACAGGCATATTTTTCTAAGGCAAGAGTGGCCTATAAAAGGGGCCTTATATTACTGAATAAAAGTAGTACAACTTACCTGAGATCTGAGTTACCTCCTATAGGTTGCAAGTTCATTGAGAATTACAGCTCTGTTTATAATCTTACTGTCATCTTGTCTGAATTTTAACAGTTTCATTTGTATTTGAAAGTGATGCAGCACTGCAGGCATGGGTGAGAGAGATCAAGCTGTGAGTAGATTTACAATCCACCAGTACAACATAAGTTAAAACACTTTCAGAATTTTAGTTGACTGCTCAAAGAGACATCCTTAACTTAGTACAAACATACAAATGTTCTCTGTCCCTCACTTTTTTCTAAATCTGTATTTCCACTCTTAAATCTTGTAGGATATTTTGAGTGGGAGAGAAGTGGAGAAGTGTGAAATGTTAGAACTGAAGGCGTAAGAATGACAGAAGGATGCTGATTTATCCTGGGTGTTTCTGACTGCTATTAAAAGTAATGCAGACTGTTTTTCTTTTTGCAGTTTAATTGGTTGGGGTCAAATCAGAAGAGGAGTGACAATCAAGCCAACTGTCGATGATGACTGAAGAACAAACGAGTGCTTCATTTTTAAAGATGAAGTGCCTATTCCTATTTCGGAGGGGGTATATTTTCACAGTGGAATTGGAAGCTGTGCAAACATCATCTTTTGAGTTGTATGGCTGTTCTCATACATTTTATTGAATTTTCCCCTCTTACTAAAATACTAGTCACTATCACCATTAAAAGTATAAAAGAATTGGCGTAGAAGTGGGTTTAATTATCCACATTTTAGTCAAAATTAATTGTACATGTCCCACGGCATGTCTAATTTATGTTATTTTGTGTTTCAGACATATCTGTTTAATATCAGTCAAACCAGCCCCAGTGTAACACACCAACTATCAATCTGATACTGAAATAAAATATTGCTTATTTTCATTAATTCATACAACTTTTCTGAGTAACAAAAGACTGCAGTGATTGTTAAACCAGTGCAACAATTAAAAGGAAGTTAAAAACAAACAAACAAACAAACAACAAACTCCCCTTGAAGAGTAGTGCCCTTTCTGCACAACATTTTATTTTGCTTGGACTTGTTTACAGCAAAAACTTTCTTAGTTTGTATGATTCTGACTTCAGGTTTCTACCTGTATCACACTTTGTAATTAGGATGGCAACATTGACTGACTTAAATTTCTTCCTTCTGATATTGTGAGGAGTTTTGGTTAAACCCCCAAAGAAAAACTACAAGTAAACTGGATCTGAACTAGCAGTACTGGTCTTTACCTTATTTTAGAATGGATTTATGAAAAGAATATGATTAATTTTTGTCATCGTGGAACTCTGTGTGGGTGACCTGAGAACTCTTTATATGGTAGGAGTAAACTGCTTGTTTCAGAGTTATATTGGGCAAATATTAGTTATGATCTTGAACTATAAAGTGTCTGGAGAAGGCTGTAGAAGGGAATGATTGTATGTGGTTGTCGGGGGTGAGACAGAATTAAGAATGAAAGGAGGAAAAAGGTGTAAACCCACTTTTTCTTACCTAACCTGAATCACACTCCATTGTGTAATAAACTTTCTGTAGGGTGCTAATACTTTCATCCATTTAGATATAACTTCTTCATTTATATTAATGTACATAGTTCTAGGTATTTTATATACTAGACGATTTAGCCAGTCATGCTACTTTTCGTATTTTATACAAAGTACTGTATTAATTTTCCAAGCCTGGTTTCAGTATTTAAAATCTCCAAGGGCATTCTAAAGGTCAATGCCGTTTCAGCCATCAAAAAGGGACTTCCGTGAAGCGGCTTGAGTATTGTTCCCAATTTTGCATTGTCTTTGTGTTGCCTTATTCCATCTACATACCTGTACTCAGTTGCTGCATTTGTAAAGTACTTCTACCTCGCACGGTGTTGAGACTAAATAGATAATTTCTTTTTGTGCAGTCCTACTTTTGAAAAGAAAGAGTTCAGCTAGAGTTCTTCCTGATTCTCATAGTACTCCTGATTCTCAGAGTACTTAAGCAGTACAGAATCTTAAAACTGTTTGTTTCAAAGACTTGACCTTCCATGCTTTGGAAGCTCGTTTTTGTAACTCTGAGTTCTAGGAATTTGGATAAACTTACGCCTTAACTAGCTTGGGAGCTTGAGGGTGAACACACGCACACACAAAATAAGAAAAAAAAGAAATAAGCTACTTTCAGAGTGCTAGGATGACACCACCACCAGGGTGAAAGGTAGCCCAAAGAGTTCTTTCTAGATACACAGAACGTGTGGATCTGATGATTCAGAAATGCTGAGATGCTGCTGACAAATTGGTTAAGCAATTTTCATCATCCAGATATTTTGGAGGTTGGGCCTTAATCTCTTCATCTGCAATTCAAAAAGAAAGAGTGGCATCATCTTTCCAAAGCGCTTAATGTACTCCTGCACTTCCAGCTAAATAGCTGTAGGTCGTTACTTAAGTATCAAATCGTGTTTTAAACCTAAATTCTGTAGTTGATAGCGGATTTATTTGGTACATGTTATCAGTAACATTAAGGAATGCGTTATGAAAGTGTGCTGTTCCCTCTGAAATGTTAAGTAATTATTTTTAGTCTGATGGCATGCACAGGAACTCGTGGGAACTAGAGAGAACAGAGGCAGTGAAGTGCCAGGGTAGTAAATGTTGTATCTGACCCATTCTTGCATCAGCCTGCTTTCGTGATGGCTCTTCCAGGCTGGGCTAGGGGGTTTTTAGCAGCTGCAGCCCTCTCCCAAGGCTTATGTTCTTATGTTCTGAGCTGTTCTTTGCTTCTGATGGTAGACTTAGGTTTGTTACTCATGCATGTACGGTGTGCTGTGGAGAAAACAATTGCCTGAAAGCGGGGTGGTTGTTACAGAATAGCATGTGTGGCCCAGCATCTGTTTCTGATGCTTCCCAAGAGAAGAAAGGAGGTTAGGAGAATGTATAGGTAGTCTGAGGCGTCAGCTATGATTTCTGTGACATAAACAGTGTGCTATATATTCTATTGCATTGTGACCCTGGGGGCAAGGTGTAAAGTGCAAAGTTCTTGCTGCCAAAATGTTAAATTTCCTCTTACTGGAAAGCTTTTACTCTGCTGGCCTGAGTAGACAATAACAGGAACGTTTTGAGGCTTTGATGAATACACGAAGCATGTGAGTCTGCAGCACCGGAGAGCCAAGTATGAACAGTGTAAGTGCAAATATGTTATGTGCTGATGTGTTTGTATGCACCCATTCTGTGTCCACTGAGTTGTGATGCTGAGATTTAGATGAATAACAGGAGAGGAAGAGATACCATGTAAAACTAAGGAAGTTAGAAATTACTTAGATTTCCTTGGCCAGGATGAAAATCATCCTGGAAGGGACCTTAAAGATAATGGAGTTCCAACCCCCTGCCATGGGCAGGGACACCTCCCACCAGAGCAGGTTGCTCAAAGCCCCATCCAGCCTGGCCTTGAACAAGGATCCCCAAGGATGGGGCAGCCACAGCTTCTCTGGGCAACCTGTTCCAGTGCCTCACCACCCTCACAGGAAAGAATTTCTTTCTAGTATAGTAGTACTAGTAATAAATACTAATAACAATTGATTAAAGCTAATAATAGTAATATATTACTCATGAACTCTCTCACTTTACCAAGGATTTATTTCAGAATGATAACTTTCTCTTATTACTCATTTTTACCCTTCATAGGTCAGATTTAGCTACCTGAACACAGGTGTGCAGTTGCCTTTCAGACGGGCTGGCTTGCCAGGGCACAGGTGTGGAATTGGCAGCCCTGGCACTCGCCCCTTCTGCAGCTGTATATATCCGAGCATCCAAGGTGGCACCAGTACCTGCTCTTGGGTAACTGAATCTCTTCCAATAGTCTGTCAGAACTTCTAACTGGCTTTAGGAGGGTGCTAGCATGGTGGTACCCCTGTGATATGGGCAGGAAAAGTGTATCATCTCTATAAATATTTTGCAAAAGATTTCTGGTGTCAGAGAAACCTACCAGAATTACTGACTGGTTTGGTTTTTATCAACCTGTGATCTGCTCTGTATTAAAACTAGTAAGAGACGCACTGGCTGGCTGTCATTCCAAGCAGTTTTTGCTGGTTGGCTCGAATTGAACAAAGTGCTTAAGAAACTGAGTTCTTCACTATGTTTTTGGGTATTGCACTGTACTGCCCTGCAAACCACTCACAGTTAAAATTCAGGTTGGTTACCCAGCTTAAGAAATTAGAAGAAGGAAGCAGAGGTGAACAAAACTTAAAGTAGTTCTTCACTGTAACTTTTTGTAAATGCCAATGGCGTGGCTGCTGCTTCACTGATGTTATGGAAATGACGTTATTCTGAATAAAAGTGGGTGTTAGTTTCCTATTGTTTCTGATGGAAATGGAGCCACCCTCACAACTGGGAAGAAACTCTGGGAAGAAAGAATGGTTTCTCTCCAAGGTTTGCATGCAACCCTTGTCCTGGAGTGGCACTCCAGCACTGTGCTCTACATCCCAGCCTTTGTGGCTAGAGATTGTCCAGAAGCAGGGCTGTTATGTGGGAGACAGTCCCTGGGTTGGTTTGATTTTTTTAATGTTCTCGCTTCCAATCCAGATAAGTGTGAAAACTTTATTAAAGGAGCAAAATACCTTTTAAGAGAGCAGAAGCAGTGTTTTGGATATCAAGGGTCACCTCTCCTTCACCTTGCACCTCTCTTCCACATTGGTATAGAATGCTAAAGCCTTCAGCACTCTGGGTACCACAGGTGGATTTTAATCCTCTGTACGCTCGTCATGCCATGGGACTTGCAGCAACTGCCAGGATGCTACAGGGGTTTGGAGGACTCCTGTTCAGAACTGGGATTCTAATCGACTCCAGGTGGAAACAACTTACTCCAAAGTGGAATAAACACCCGCAGGAGAGCTGCTTCAGTTTATTTTTCCCTTCCCTTTCTTCCACCAGCTCTCTCTGTGAAAACAAGAGGTGAAAGTCACCCCTTTACTGCCCACCTGTGTTTGTACAGGTCTCATTCATCACTCTGGATGCTGTAGACAAGCATCTAGATACTAACAGTGACAAAAGGCATAAAGTGTCTTCCAAGCGCCCTGTTCCAGGTTCTCTTCCATGCAGATCTTGCTGCGTAACGGGCAAGAGAATCACTCCCTGGTAACTTTTGTAGAAACACAAACCTGTTAAAATAGGGAAATGCCAGGTTAATGACAACTGAGGTCACACAGTTGCTTGAAAGGAGCAGAAGTCCGGCGTGCTGTTGAGACTGGGGCCTCTCACACTCCTGGATGCTTGTTGCCCGCACCTGTTGTATAAGCTCCAGTGCTTGTCCAGGTGTGTGATGTGAGTCAGATGAGGCAATACTTTTGAAAAACTGTTGGTTTGGGGTTTTTTAGAAATGAAAGGAGAGGGATATGGGCTCTTCTGTTGGCAGCTTGGATTTAAAATGAAGTTTCTGTCATAAGGTTTCAGGTGACAGGGAATGTGGGAAATTCCATTTCAATTTCCTCAGGTAGAAAATAATCATAGAACCATAGAATGATTTGAGTTGGAAGGGACCATAAAGATCATTGAGTTCCAACCCCCCTGCCATGGGCAGGGACACCTCCCACCACAGCAAGTTGCTCCAAGCCCCATCCAGCCTGGCCTTGAACACTCCCGGGGGGGGGCAAACACAACCTTTATGTTTCCCCAGCTGTCAAACATAACTTAAGGCTTCATACGTGTGACTTTGCACTCTATCTCCATTAAAGTAATGCTGCATCCCAGCCTGTGCACGTGTTCTACAGACCTGTTAAGTCATGCTGACCATGCAGTTCCAGCTGGGATGCTGTAACTATAATACTGTAATTCCAGGTAGTGAAAATGCAAGTGAATGATGGACAAAATAAACCTAAAACATCCCTGGTTTTGCTTTCCCCAATTTCCAGTGGTTTCCCCTGCTTTATTATTTTCAGGAATTACTCTGGTGAGCTGATTGAAGAAAGGAGGCACAGCTGAGAGTGGAATTTTGGTGGGTTGTACAACAAGGAGGGTTACAGGAAGAGAGCGTTTCCCAGAGCTCTGGTGGTGCTCACTAGCTTTGGTTGGCTCTCAAAGCCCTGGTTTCACAAAAATGTGGGGAGAAAAAGTCATTAGCTTGATTTCATATTGAAATTTTCTCTAATGTGCATA
>VXBW01000377.1:1426992-1443319 GCA_013400375.1 Thinocorus orbignyianus | reverse complement strand
TTTGGGTTGGAAGGGAACTTTAAAGGTCAGCTAGTCCAGCCCTCCTGCAATGAGCAGGGACATTTTCAACCAGATCAGGCTCCTCGGAGCCCGGTCCAACTTGACCTTGAATGTTTCCAGCAATAGGGCATCCACCTCCTCTCTGGGCAGCCTGTGCCAGTGTTTCACCACCCTCAGTGTAAAATATGTCCTCCNGTGCATATATATATATGTATACTAATGTTACTTATTGCATATAACTGACGCTAGCTCACTAGAAAAGGATTGATGAATGGTTATGTGGAAACTAAATAGAGTAATTCTGTGATGTAGAAAAGAGATAAAGCCAAGAGTTTATGTTCCCACATGATGCTTATTGATGTTCATTCTTTGAAGAAACAGCAATAAAACACCGAGAAAGATACAGTCTTAAAAGGAAGGAAAGGCTTAGACTCTACAAAAATGTAGGATGATGTTTTATTTTGTTGCATCGTATACCCTAAAAAGAAGAGGGTTTTGAAAAAGTTGATTTATAATCGTACCTGTAAAGGCAGAAAGACATTTCTGCTTTGACCACTGTGGCTCTTACGTGCAGGACCTGTTCCTAAAAGTAAAACTCCTCTATGTAATCACCAGAATCCTGTCGTTATATATTGTTGTAGGAGTTAAATGTATCTAACAGTGGAGCAGGTAGCTGCTCAGGTGAGTTGACAGTCTCCCTTAGTCCATTTTTCATTTCTCTTATGGGAGGCATTGCCCTTCAAACTAGCCAAAATAAATCGTGGTGGAGAAAAATGCGGGTGATGAGCTGGTTTCACGCTCATTACATGAGCTTCTGTCTCACCCTGTTTTCCTGGCTGAGGCACTGAGTGGTTTTGCAGAGCATAACGGGGAAGGAGGTTTGAGCTGTCACACAGGATTTGGTGTTGGCTCGGGCTGCAGGGGAGCATTGTTAAAAGAGTCAGTGCTGACAGAAGGCGTTGCTGTGCCCGGGCGGCATCGCTTCAACTCTGAAGCAGGCAGCACCATGTCACACATCAGCTTCCCTAATACAAGTAAGTCGGTGCCTTGTGCTGCTGGAAAAGGAGCTGCTTCTCCTGTTTTTCCGTGCTGAGTCATCTTGCTGACGGCCTCAGCGCTGCCTGCACCAAAGAGTTAAACTTCTGTCCCTCCCCGCTCCCTGTCCTGTTGGCATGCTGGTTCCCCACCAGTGCTTCCCCCAGCGTGAAGCTTCAAACAGCTGCCCTCCNACATTTTCAACCAGATCAGGCTCCTCGGAGCCCAGTCCAACTTGACCTTGAATGTTTCCAGCAATAGGGCATCCACCTCCTCTCTGGGCAGCCTGTGCCAGTGTTTCACCACCCTCAGTGTAAAATATGTCCTCCTTATATCTACTCTAAATCTACCCTTTTTCAGCTTTAAACCATTCCCCCTTGTCCTATCGCAACAGGCCCTGCTAAAAAGCTTGTCCCCACCTTTCCTGTAGGTCCCCTTTAAGGACTGAAAAACCATTTTCTCTACATCTCCAGTCCATCTTACTGGCATAGTTAAAAGTGTTTGTACCACATCCTAGGCAGAATAAACATCTTCAGATAGTTTTTGGTATGCTGTGACTAATGTTTCAGCTGTGACAGTCAAAAACCGTACGCAAGTGGTACAAGTATCTAACATCGCTCCTCCTTTCTTACCTTGAAAGGATTAAACCCCAAACAAAAACCCAAGTCTCCTCATGGGGGAAACGTGCAATGAAGAAGGAATATGCAAGAGAATTTTGGTGCCAAGGAACAGGCATCTTGTCAAAGGAATTTCCTCAAATACTTAAATAAATACATATTCTTCAATGTCTCCTAAAATACAAGGAACTGAAACACCATGCTCAGGCATGCATGAAAACTGTTGAAATGTTTTAGTTGAAATAATGTTAATATATATGATACCATACGATACAATAGAACACCAACCTTCCAGTTGAAGCAGTTGCTTTATAAAGCCTAGTACACTTTTTAAACATTACACTATGTTTGCAAAATAAACAACACCCAGAAATTAAATTTCACATTGCACAGTCCTAAGGATTCATATGAATCGGGACACCAGCTCTCCTTTATTGCCTCCCCATGGACATTTGTAAAGAAATCTCAGACACTAGATGGGATTCATTATGTTACTTAGAAAGCCTCTTCCCCTGCCAAACGTTACACAAGTCTATTTTTAGTTATTTCACTTCATATAGTTTACAATGAAGACCTGAAAAGCATTTTCTCCTGTGAGTGTGCCTTAAGGTTTTCTGATTCACTTTTCTTCCTGATTTTGCTTAATCATCTATTCAACTATGTAATCTATTAAGAATCTCCAAATGTTTCACCTGCAATGTAGTCCTAACTGCTACACACACACGGGTTTTGCAAGTTTTCATTAAAGCAGCTTTTTTATTTTTACCTCAGTGACTAGTGTTGGGCATACAGAAGTGGTACATTTTTCATTATGTACTTCTACCTGGCTACAGCCAAAATGCTGGTCATAACATAAAGTTTAGCAAAAAAGCATTTTTGCTAAAGTCTTTGAAGTCTTTCCCGTTCATTCTTTTGGCAGTGATTGAATGCAACCTAATCCTTTATAAATCTAAAGTGGAGCCATACTTTTCACCAAAAAAAAAGGTATGAGGGTATAATTAGTCCCTCCACAGCAATCGGCAATCATTCATGCATTCCCCAGGTGGGTTTTGGCTTCTTGCCCAGCTGTCTGTCAATACGTCTGTTGAACGTGCTGAGGCAGGGACTGCCGGTGCAGCCCTGCCAACCACCGACCTCTAGCTTCAGGCACACAAACGGGACCATCAGATGCTTAAAGGTAAGCTTGTGCTTTAAGGATTTCGGAAACTGTGATCCTAAACGACTTCCATTTTGCTGGAGGACTAATTCTTTATGTCACACTTGTCGCTTACACGCTGTTGCGGTTTTGCCGATTCGTGTGCTCACGCTGGGAATTTATTTTCACAGTGAAAGCTTCACACCTGTCTTCGAAAGGATGTGGAGCTTTATGGGAAGGTGTCTGTTTTGACACTTAATGTCCCAGGAAAGTGGGGTCCTGGTACTTACCAGTGCAACCTGGCACCTTACGGGCTGCTGAAAAGCTGCTGCACCTCTGAAACTAATCATGAACTCCTACAGCAGAGCACAGAGTCCACGTCTTATCAGGTGAGGACAGTGAGAGATGACCTCTTCAGATGTCTTCTTCAGAGAAGCCTTTCCTTAGAGTTTAGATTGAATTTGAGTTTTGCTTCTTCCTTTTCCTCCATTCTTAATTTGACTCACGTCAGTCCAATCCTATATGACAGTTCCAAGTCACAACGTGTATTTTTAAGTAGAGGTCAGAGAAGAGATTGCCTGTATCCGTGCCAAAGGAACTCAATTTTCAGTTTTCCGTAGGATCTTTGCCCTGAGGGTTTCCAAGTACCCTTGTGGCTCACCCAGAGCACAGTTAATGCAGCTACGGAAGAGTTTTGCTAGAAAGAGAGCAAATAACACAGTTTGCAACTGACAAATACGACCTTAAAAATCAGCGTTGTCTTTACTGCTGCTCTAGCAGCAAATTTTGTTAAAAGAGGGTTTGTCTCTCAATGTAACGGCTTGTTTTGTAAGGCCCTGCTGTCTTGTTAAACTATTTATAAGAGAAACAGGGAGGGGCTGGCACAGTCCTATTTCAAAATACAATGCTTATGCAGTCACTGAAGCAGATAGCCCTCAGGGCCGTGGGCAAGGGGGGTTTTGCCAAGCAAATAGAAATACCTTTTAACTGTCTGAATCTTCTCTGGCCTTTCCTTTTCAAGATCTATCAGTGCTGACTTTCAGCAACGCATGGGGTTGAATATTTACTAGCCCTTTCACCTTTATGACATCTACTCACCAACAACTCTGGAGGCGATCTCTTAGATTCATGGACAAATAAGGCAAATGAAACATGAGCTTACAAAATTATAGGGTAAATTTTAGGTTTTTATTTATTTTTTTTACCTTCTCACCCTAAATTAATGAAAGTTTATGCCAAGAGGATGTTATTTGAAACTCTAGAATAAATAATTAACCTCTCTACCAAATTAAAAATTCCTTTAAGCTTGCACAACACTTAATAAGGAAGTGTTAGAAAGAAAATTGCCTGTGAAACCCTACCTTCAACAATTAAGTAATGGGCTAGTGGATATTAGTAAACCAAAATACTTTAAAGATTTTAACGCAGCCAAATAACTTCTTAGTTCTCCAGAGGTTGCCAGAGACCTCTGCTCAACATAAGGACCGCCCCACTGTTTAAATGTAAGATCTTCAATTTTTGTTTTCCTTCTGTAAATTTTAAATTAATTTTTTTGTTCTATTTTTATTTTTCTTTTTTAAACATGGAGGGGGAAAATCTTCATTTGATCTCAGGCAGCTAAAAAAACTGTCTGGAATCTTCCCAAAAAAATTCAGTTTGAGGCCAACACCCTTTATGGAAAATTTCAGACTTGTGAAAGCTGGCAAAGTTTTATGAACAACTAAAAACCTGTTTAATACAAAGTATCAGCCAGCTTCAAAATAGTGATGTTATGCTGCACATTGCTAATGTTTTTAAATAGAAAGGTTATCTGAGATGGATAGATGGGTAGTGTAGAGATTTCTTCTGTAGAGATTTCATATTTGCTGCATCAAAAGTGAGGACAGCAAGTCGAGGGAGGCGATTCTACCCTAAGGGCAGAATCCACTCTGCTCTCATGAGGCCTCACCTGGTGCACTGCATCCAGTTTTGGGGCCCCCAACGTAAGGACATGGACCTGTTGCAACGGGTCCAGTGGCAGTCACAAAAACGGTCAGAGGTCTGGAGCACCTCTCCTGTGAGGACAGGCTGAGAGAGCTGGGGTTGTTCAGTCTGGAGAAGAGAAAGCTCCAGGGAAACATTATTGTGGCCTTTCAGTACTTAAAGGGGATCTACAGGAAAGATGGGAACAAACTTTTTAGCAGGGCATGTTGCAACAGGACGAGGGGTAATGGTTTTAGACTAAAAGAGGGTAGATTTAGACTAGACAGAAGGAAGAAATGTTTTATGCTGAAGGTGGCAAGACACTGGCACAGGTTGCCCAGAGAGGTGGCCAGATGCCCCATCCCTGGAAACATTCAAGGTCAGGTTGGATGGGGCTCTGTGCAGCCTGACCTAGTTGAAGATGTCCCTGCTCATTGCAGAGAGGTTGGACCAGATGACCTTTACAGGTCCCTTCCAACCCAACCCATTCTCTGATTCTGATTCTTGTGTAGCACAGCCCAGGCAGACTGAACATGAGCATTTTGCATTCTTCTTCTGGGCCCAAACACAGCCAGTGCTTCCACCAGGATATTCCTTAAGTTGGTGTCGTGGTTTCAGCCAGATTTACCGAAACCAGATTTACAGATGGCCCCTCCTTCCCAGAAAAAGAAAGCAGAGGAAGAGATAAGGAGATTTACGAGTTTAGAATGAACTGAACTACTTCAATGAAGCATTAATACTAAAATTAAAGAAAAAAATCAAATAGATACAGTATATACAAAACCGTATCAAGCTCCCAGGATGATGATCACGTCACCAGGAAGCATTGGGAAAAGTCCCAGACTGGACTCTGTGATCCAGGAGCTGGATTCCAGGTCTGGAGTCAGGACCACCCGGATCGGGATCAAGGGCAGGTGAACAGGCAGGGTCCTCCTTGGACGTCAGCCATCGAAGAAAGCGGGTTGACCCTTTGATCCCTCAGCTTTTATACTGAGCATGATGCAGATGGGATGGAATACCCTGTTGGTCAGTTTTGGGTCACCTGTCCTGTCCACTCCTCCCTACAGGTGTTACCCCTCTACGCTTTTCCGCTTCCAACCCTCCAATGGGGCAAATAATGACATTACCTGACCTTGGTTGTTCTAGCAATAAGAAGGGGCCTCTCTGCACACCATCCCTTGGTATAATCAGGTTTTATCTCTGTGAGAGTGAGTAGTTTTCTGAACAATGTGCTGTTAATTTCAGATTTTAGTTAGTTAGAAGAGGTTTAGCTTAAAAAGTAAAATTGTAAATCAGAAAATTAGTTTATTTTACCTCAAACCAGGACAGTTGGATACAGTTCTTTAAGATGCACAATAATATTTAAATAAAAATGTCAGTTGACAGCCTGGTAATTTTGAACACGTTTTAAATTACTCTTTTTTTCTAAGTAGGAACCACTAGAAGCTCTGTGCAAATCCAAGCCCATTTTTCAGATTGCAAGCAACACTGACAAACAGGATATTCTCAGATCACACTTCACTGTTCAGCCTCTGTATTTCCCACACATTTGCTACTCAACATCCCAGCCTTATCATGATGAACCTCCTCCGGATGGAAGACCCCACTGATGTCTACATTGGGATTTGGGAAGATTGTATTTTATAATGCTATGAAAACCTTCGAGTGACTTTTGGTTATTTGATAAGCATTTTAACAGCAATTTCTTCAAAAGAATTTTGTCTACTAATACATGATTGTTCAGGTCAATCTTTGCTTCATTACTTCATTCATGGCGACAAGTTTTCTCATCAAAAGAAAGTACTTTTCTCTTACAAGTTCATTCAGCTTACTTTGCACTCAAGCCTTTGGCTCCCAAGCATTTTGGCTGTCTGTACACACAGGTGGTTCAACCAGCATCACAACTTTGGTTATCTGAATTCATCCTCGGTTGGGAGACTGATAGACATAGTCAAACTCAACCATGCTGCTGAATAAAACAGAAGAGCACTTCTGCTCTTAGAGGTGATTATTGAGCCATACCACAGTGGCCCAGTATGTCCTTCAGCACTTTTGTTCCTAAGGTCCTTGACGGTGGCATTGTGCTGCAGGTGTTGGTACGGGTGTCATGTGCCAGTCTCCATGGCCCAGCCATTTGTTCTGACAAACATCAGCCCAGATGCACCAGGAACCCAGGCACTGTGACAAATGAGCACCTTTCCAGTCCAGGTTGTGCTTTCCACATCTCACTTCTCAGAAGCTCCCACTTCAGAGACCTCTTCGTGTCTCTCCAGGGAGAACCTTGAAGATCAATGGTGATTGCAAAGTGTAGACAAATAGGTCTAAGCCATTTCACGGCTTCCCAGGGGAGGGTGATGGGCAGCACACCAACCTGCAGCATTCAGCTGGCGCAGCAGCTCCACAGTGAGAACAACGCCTGGCAGGAGCAGGTCATGCAGCAAACACAGGACTAGTGCTGGTTGCTTAAGCTAGAGAATATGACAGGTGACTGTCCTACAGTTCTGTGCTGATTTTATCCATCTTTAACGAGTCAGCTAACTAAAAGAGCCACCTGGAGGACAAGGAAGCCTCTACTTGTGAACAGCCTGTGACCAGCTTCACAGAATGGTTAGAGTTGGAAGGACCCTAAAGATCATGGAGTTCCAACCCCCCTGCCGTGGGCAGGGACACCTCCCACCACAGCAGGTTGCTCAAAGCCCCATCCAGCCTGGCCTTGAACACTTCCAGGGGTGGGGCATCCACAGCTTCTATGGGCAACCTGTGCCAGTGCCTCCTTCAGTTTAAAACTGTTACTCGTCACCCTATTGCTACACTCCCTCATAAAAGAGTCCTTCCTCATCTCTCCTGTAGGCTCCCTTCAGGTGCCTGAAGGCTGCTATTAGGCCTCCCCGGAGCTTTCTGTTCTCCAGGCTGAACAGCCCCAACTCTTCCAGCCTGTCTTCACAGGAGAGGTGCTCCAGCCCTCTGGTCATCTTTGTGTCCCTTCTCTGGACTCACTCCAATAGGTTCACGTCTTTCCTGTGCTGAGGATTACAGAGCTGGATGCAGTACTGCAGGTGGGGTCTCATAAGAGTGGAGTAGAGGGGCAGAATTACCTCCCTGGACCTGCAGGCCACACTTCTTTTGATGCAGTCCAGGATATGGTTGGATTTCTGGGCTGCAAACGCACACTGCTGGCTCATGCTGAGCTTCTCATTAATCAAACACCTTCAAGTCCTCCTCCTCATAGCTGCTCTCAATCCATTCTCTGCTCAGCCTGTATTTGTGCTTGGGATTGCCTCAACTCACATGCAGGATCTTGCACTTAGTCTTGCTGAACCTCATGAGGTTTATATGGGCCCAGCTCTCCAGCCTGTCCATGTTCCTCTGGGTGGCATCCCTTCCCTCCAGCACGTCAACTGCACCACACAGCTCAGTGTCATCAGCAAACTTGCTGAAGGTGCGCTCAATCTGTTTCACTGACAAAGATGTTAAATAGCACCAGTACCAGCACCAGCTCCTGAGGAATACCACTTGTCACTGGTCTCCACTTGGACATCGAGCCATTGAACACAATTCTTCAAGTGTGGCCATCTAACCAACTCCTTATCCACAGTGTAGTCCACCCATAAAATACACATCTCTCCAATTTTGAGACAAGGGTGTCGTGTGGGACAGTGTCAAATGCTTTGCACAAGTCCTCATAGATGATGTCTGTTGTTCTCCCCTAATCCACTAATGCTGTAACCCCATCATAGAAGGCCACATTTGTCAGGCACAGTTTGCCATTGGTAAAGCCATACTGGCTGTCACCATCTCTTTATCTTCCATGTGCTTTAGCAGAGGTTCCAGGAGGACCTTCTCCATGATCTTGTCAGGCATAGAGGTGAGACTGACTGGCCTGTAGTTCCCCAGGTCTCCCTTTTTTTTCCTTTTTAAAAAAAGGGGGTTATGTTTTCCCTTTTCATCAGTGTGAACTTCACTGGACTACCACAACTTCTCAAATATAATGGACAATGACTTAGCAACTTCATCTACCAGTTTCCTCAGGACCCATGGATGCATCTCATGGACTTGTGCTCCTTCAGGTTCCTTACATGGTCTCAAACCTGGTCTCCTGCAGAGGGCAGCTCCTTGTTCTCCCAGCTCCTGCCTTTGCCTTCTGTGAACTGGGTGGTGCAGCTAGAGCGTTTGCTGAAGATTGAGGTAAAAATGTCGTTGTACCTCAGTCTCAGAGGGCCCACATTTTTCCTAGTCTTCCTTGAACCACAGACATAATCTTTAGAAGCTTTTCTTGTTGTCCTTGGCATCCTTAGCCTGACTTAGTTCTATCTGGGCTTTAGCTTTCCTAATCTGACCCCTGGCTGTGCAGACAATTTCTTTGTATTCATTCCAAGCTTCCTGTCCTTGCTTCCGCTCTCTGTAGGCTTCCTTTTTTGAGTGTAAGTTTCTCCAGGAGTTCCTTGTTCATCTATGCAGGCCTCCTGTCATTTTTGCCCGACTTCTTCCATCACTCCTGAGCTTGGAGGAGGTGATCCTTGAATACTAACCAGCTCTGTTGAGTCTCTCTTCCCTCCACAGCTTTATCCCACAGTACTCTACCAAGCAGATCCCTGAAGAGGCTAAAACCTGCTTTCCTGCAGTACAGGGTAGTGAG
Source organism: Thinocorus orbignyianus (assembly GCA_013400375.1). NCBI lineage: Eukaryota > Metazoa > Chordata > Aves > Ciconiiformes > Thinocoridae > Thinocorus > Thinocorus orbignyianus. Next base: position 1,433,934 of record VXBW01000377.1, on the reverse strand, counting down.
CTTCCTGTGTGCCATCATCACTGCCCTAAGGATCTTGAAGTCCATCATCTCATGGTCACTGCAGCCAAGGCTGCCCTTGAGCTTGACATTCCCCACCAGCCCCTCCTTGTTGGTAAGGACATGGTCCAGCATGGCACCTTCCTTTGTTGGCTCCTCTGTCACTTTGAGGAGGCAGTTATCAATACATTCAAGAAACCTTCTAGATTGCTTGTGCTCTGGTGTGTTGTCCCTGCAACAGATATTAGGGTGGCTGAAGCTCCCCATAAGGACCAGGACTTCTGAACATGAGGCTGCTCCCATCTATCTGTAGAGGGTCCCATCTGCTTGGTCTTCCTGGTTGGGTGGCCTGTAGCAGACCCCCACGGTAACATCACCTGTCCCTGCCCTCCACTTAATCCTGACCCATAAACTCTCAGTTGGCTCCTCATTCATGCCCAGGTAGAGCTCCATGCACTGCAGCTGGTCCTTGACACAGAGGGCAACATGCCCTCTCGTCTCCCCTGCTTGTTCTTCCTGAAGAGTCTAGAGCCTTCCATTCCAACACTCCAGTCATAGGAGCCATTCCACTGTATCTGTGATGCCAACAAGAACACAGCACTGCAGGTGTGTGCACGTCCAGCTCCTCATTTGCTTCCTATGCTATATGTGTTTGCATAGAGGTATTAAGCTGGACCCTCAGTGAAGCTGACTGAATTCAGTGCTAAACAAGGCCAAACCATTTGAAACATGCTTTGGGAGAGGAATGCAAGGTTGTAAAGCGGTTGCAGTTTTTGAGGGTTGTGATCTCCACCTGCAACAAAGATTGATCGTACACACCTCTCATTCCTCTGTCCACCACGAATACCAAGCCCTGACTCCTCGTAACATCACCTCGCATCTTAGAGCATCCTTTTTGTAGTGTCTTTTTTGTCTGACTGTGTTCTGTCCTATGCTGTGATTTCTTGAATTCGATGATGCTGGTTCCTTAGTCATTAGCCACTTCATACTGGGGATAAAACATCCTGTCAATTCCAGATGACTTCAGCCGTCCTCACTTTTCTCTAGGCAGTTTCAAAGGGCTTTGCTTCATCCACAGAGATTTTTCGCATAGCCATATGCCTGTGTCACAGCAGACAGCAACAACCAGTGCTGCTTTGGGAGGTTCCAGCAACTGTTTTCTTAGCAGGATTTTTGCCCCAAGTGAAAGGAACTAAAGTGCATCTTCTTCAGATCCATTTTGGGCACAGTGGCGAGATCAAATCATCTCTGATGTATTTCCTTCTGTGGGTTACAGCCCATTCTTCACTGGATATTTCCAGGTCCTGCATCAAAACCCTTGAGACATCTAGACTGTGGTATTTTTGGTGAAGGAGCAAGGGGTTGCCAGGAGATAGTGAAAGGCTTGTGATTGCAACCTGGTGGCAACTATTTTCTTGTGGTAGCCACAGAAAGACCCTTTCCTAAAGGGTCAGCAAAGAAGAACAGGAATAGGGTCTCAGTCTGCCAGTAAAAGCCTTAGCAATATTTAAAAATATTGATTCTGTAGTATCTGAGACCGGACAGAGGGGACAAACAGGCACTGCTGGTCGAGTGCAAGAACCAGAGCACAGACACCAGAGGACTATACAGAATTAAATGTCTCCACACATTTGTATTCTTTAAATACATTACTTTAACTTACAAGCTCAAATTAACATGTGGACAATTCTTTAGAAATTCTGAACAGCCCTATGGAGACTACAAAAGCGACAAGAATATTTCACTGTCTACTACACAGCAGCCAGGCCTGGGCACATCTTGACAGAGCAAAAGGAATTATTTGAAACGATTCATACATAGAAAACATAAGAATACTAAAAAATATACCTTCAAGAAGTTACATTATTTGAGATACTTGTACTTCCTTCCACTTCTCAAAGGGCAGGAGAGAATCAGCACAGATGGCCAAATACAAACCTCTCTACGGTGTAAGCCATGAAATTTGTGTCCCTTGTGTTTTGCTCATGGTTGATCACCTTTTACCATTTACAAAGTCAAGTCTAAGTTTTTAAATTGAATCCATCTTGTTTAAACTTCTGGCAATCAATTTCACTCATGTCTATTTTTAGACTAAAGTGACCTCCCATCACCAGGAAAGCACTATATAATTCATGTATCTCTATTTTTTTGTTCCTGTTGGTATTAAACAGCGAGAGACTTTTAAAGCCTCTGAATCCTTTTATGATTCTCTGTGGCCTCTCCAGATTTCAGTCTATTTAAAAAAGTGGACCCAGCAGATAGTAGAAATGAGTTTCTATCTGCTCCACTGTTAGCACCCCCAAACAGCACTAGCCCTTTTCGTCCCATGTGTATACCAGACTCTTTTCAAGGCATCTTATGATTGCATCCCTTCAATCTTCTCTGAAGTCTCTGCTTTCCAGGATTCAGTAATACCTTCTAGGTACGTGATTTGCATTCATTAATCCTAGATACATAATTTTGCACTTGGACACATGAAGACAGAACTTATTTAAGTGGTTCCATTTACAAAGTGATCCAGTCTGTGTGACTGCTCTGCATTTATCGTCTTTTCCTCATCACTCGCACTTAATCCAGCATCTTTGTCACAGCCAGAAATAAAATCAATGGCAATACTGTGATGACTTCTAAACCACAGATGGAAGCGTTGGGCCAGATAGCATAATTAAGACTCCACTTCTCTAAACAATCTAGCTGTCTGGTTACTTTTTTAACATTAATTATTTCTTCAGATCTGTCAGTCCATTAGCTTTTAAGCCATTCAACATACTATGTGGAAACTAAGCGAGACCTGGTGTGTAGCATGAAGCATGTTACCAAAGATCTACACAGTTTTGTGCTGAAGCTTCTCACCTGCTCAAGTAATGAAGCTTGGTGTGTTTGTCAAGATCTTTTTTCCTTACGCCACACTTACTAGTATCAGTTATATTCCTGCCCTTTTATTCTTTATATCAAAGAAATCCCATGTTTTCCATTATTTTGCTGAGGATTGACTTCAACATTGATGGTCTGGCTTATTAGTACCTCACTCATCTTGCTCAGACAAATGGGAACTGGCCCTGATTGCACTTCTTCTGAAATGGCTCAAGCTTTTTGAGGTTTACATTTATTACTGAAAAGGACCAGCTGCCTCCTCTGCCGACAAACAGGCAGGCAAGGGTATATTTTGAGGTGTGTACCACTCCACATTTTCCCTATACTTGTACTTCTCACTAGGCATTTTCTACTGATTACTGTCCAGAAACAGCTTATGAAGTCTAACAAACTTTTGGTCTTGACACCCTTTCCTTTGTTAGATTCACTTTTAACGCTCCTAGACCTGCAGATTAAATAACATCAATCTGCTTATCCTTCATACTTCCTTCACTTTGGGACATATTTTTACAAGCATTCCCTTTCAGTGTAACTGTCTCAAATAATGCATGAAAAATGCTCCTAGTACAGTTGCAGCTTATACCACAAAACTCAGCTTCAGTTAACATGCTCTACGCCACACTCCTTTCTTCCTGAGTAAATTAATTCTAGCCAAGGAAGCGACCTTCCTAGCAAACCTATCCCAGCAAAAGTTCACCATTTAAATCTTTCACATGTGTCTGTGGAGTGAAAACTGCTTTATTTAATCTTCATGAACTATAAACACATTTTGCTGGTTTTGTCACACAGATATCAGAAGCACAAGGTGGAAAAATTGTTACTGTTAAGGAAATATGGTAACATAACTGGATGCCAGAATAACTCCATTTGGTTGCAAACACATTTTTAGGTAAAGGCCTTCAAACTAGCCAATGCAAAGCTAAGGACCCTCAGCTTAGCATCTTATAACCCAAGGCAGTTAGCAACAAACAAGCAAGAGCCTGAGAAATCTGGTAGTGTTAATCAACACACTGCTGTTTGCTAAGCATGTTGCCAATACCCTGGAAAGGGATCTAAATAAGACACCAAAAAAAAAAGGAAGGAATTGTGACTGAAAACGGCTCTTTACAAATTTACATGTGAATAAATTGTAAAAAATTATCAGTGAGATGGATGCAAACATTATCATCAGCCATACTGACTGACAGCGGTACCAATTTTTCATGACTTGACATACTTTTTTTAAGAAAACCTAGATGGAACCTGACCATAATAACCAACATGAAAATTAAGTGTCCAAGTAAGAAATTACTAGCACATCTCTTCAGAACCAACTCCATGACTGTTAAGTATTAGTGTAACTTTAAGAGGACATTCAGCAAAAGCCACCAGCCTAACTTGTTTTTGAGAGGGCAAATTCAGATATAACGTGGTACCCACTGCTGAGTTACACTAAAACAATGTCTAGGGAAAAACAGAAATAAACACTGGATCATAGGTAAAACTGCGAACAACCAAATTATAAACATTTATATACAAACTGCATTTTGTGCCTGATCTGTCAAATCTGACCCAACTGAATGACTAGTTATGGTCAGAAATCCCATTACTTACTATGTATTTTTACCATTTGTCTAGTCCACTCCCAAACCTGCAAGTTACAAAAACATTTGCAGAAGTAAGTCAATCTATGCTGTTACAAAGTGGTGCAAGGATACCTATTGCACCTGCAGCTTTCAAGTGGGTTCTGCTCTTGGACTCCTCCATCAGCAGTGAGAGCTGTGGATATCAGTTGTAAACATGGCTTCCTTTCTGGCAGCTCCACCGATGGGAGTTGCCCTGTTCCTAATCATACCAAGGTAGTTTTGGCCCACTGGAAACCACAGTAGCTGGGGACAACATTTAGGTGATGGCTGCATTGGGACAAAACATCTCTCTGATAGTTCAAAAGCTGCTGGTATTTGGCTCCTGAGTAGTATAGAACAAAGGGATAGAGGTGATATGGTTATACGCAGACAGGGTGAACGGCCAACCAGTCAGGAAGCTATGATTCAGGTCTTCACAAAACATCTACCCATTTGCCTTCTGAGGTCTTTCCCTGCAATGACATAACATCTGGATATGCTGCATCTTTGATGGTAACACGCCCTGTATTCTGGATTTCCATTCCTTATGTGAATTACAGATTGATTAAAACGTCCCTGGGACCAAAGACCTTACAGGACAACCTGCAGTTCGCTATAATTTCCTATACATTTGTTGGAAAAAAACAGCTTAAAAATTGTAGAATCATTCAAGATGGATGTCTACAGATCTCCTAGTCTGACTCTCCTGCTCAGAATAGGATTGTTTAAGGCTATGGTCAGCTGGGTTTTGAGTATCTCCAAAGACAGGGACTTCACAATCTCTCGGAAACCTGTCCTACTGTTTGAACAAATTCACTCTTTTTGTGTGTGTGTGTGTGTGTCTTATGTTTAAATTGAATTTCCTGTGTTTACGCTATCATCTTGTCCTTTCATTCAACAATGAGAAGAGTCTGGCCCTACCATCTTTATTTCCCCATCCAGTATTAACACACACGGATAAACCCCCAAGCCTTCTCTTCTCCAGGCTGAGCTCTGTCAGCCTCTCCTCCAGTCCCTTAACTATTCTAATGACCTCACTTCTATGAAAGCATTGTCTAATACAAGCTACTAGAGACATGTTCCAAGCAAGGATCTTATGAATGCACAGATAATTAATAGTATGACCATTTTTAACCTTTTTTATATCAAATCTACCTTGCTGTTGACTATGAATCTACAATCATCTTTCTATGCTCTTGTTCCTTTGGCCTCTTCCATCCTGAGAAGACCAATTTTAGATCAACATCACATGTATGGCCAAGCTCAGCAAATCTTTTTTAAGGTAAATGTTTTAGGATCCTCTCCTGCAATACAAGTCTGGGCTTATTCTACACAAGCTTAACTACAGCCTCCATAAAATTAAATAAAAATAATTAATTTTTCAAATATTATGGTTCCTCTTCCGTTCTCAGTATCGTGGTTAAAATTCGAACAGCGCAGAGTACATGTTTACCATATGTTATACTGAAATAAACTACAAGGATCGCCCAAATTACTTTTTAAGCCTGTGTGTTAAGATAGAAGAGATTAGCGCACAAAATTAAAGCCGAGCCAAAGCTGAAGCCCCAAGTCCATTTGCAACATAAACAGCGCACATACACTGTTCAGGGCCAGATAAGTCACATTTGCACCACTTGATAAGTGCAACAGCCAATTTCCTTCCAGTTTGCTTAAATGGCAAGAACAGCATACAAAGCAGCCGCCTCAAGCCCTGACCTCACCATTACGCAACAACTCTGACCCAACTGAATGTACCTTCTCACCTTCACAAGGTTACTCGTGGCATGTAATTCCTGATGCCTTGAAAACTTTTTGATCCATCTTTTCGCGGATCAACATGAATTATTTTCTTAAAATTAATTAATTAGGATTAATCTGCAAGACAAGGATGAGAAATTCCTGATGCCTTGAAAACTTTTTGATCCATCTTTTCGCGGATCAATATAAATTCTTTTCTTAAAATTACTTAATTAATTAATTAGGATTAATTTGCAAGACAAGGATGAGAAACCACCACTATCCCTTTGGTTTTGACGGCACATTATTTGAAGTTTTCTACCGTCCACAAAAGGCGATCACACACACCACCATCCCCCCACGGCCGGTACTACTGCTAAAGGGAGGCCATCACGCGTGGAGAACCCTCCTTCCCCGTGGAAACCCGGAGCTCCGGCTAGGCCCGCCGCCGCTCCTTCTTCTTGTTGTTGTTATTCGCAAGAATTCCCACTGGTGGCCGCCCCCCGCGGCCGGGGTGACCCAGGGCCACGCAAGCCCCGGGCCCGCGTCCATCCAGCACGAAGTCCCTACACCCCAAAAAAATCCAACCCGCCCGGTTCGCCAACACGAGTGAAACCCGCTGGCCGGGGCTCCAAGCCCACCGCCCCGCAGCGGCCGGGCCGGGCCTGAGGCCTGTGGGCCAGCGCCGCGGAATGGCGGCCGGCGGGAGGCGGAGGGCGGGGGAGAGCCG
>VXBW01000377.1:1380385-1426545 GCA_013400375.1 Thinocorus orbignyianus | reverse complement strand
GAGGGGGGAGCCCCTGGCCCCGCTCGGCGCAGCTCCGGGCCGCGGGCTGCGGAGAGAGGGAGAGCCCGTAGCCCTCCCCCACCCCCGCTGCTTCTCCCCCGCCTCTCCCTCCTCCCCGGCTCGGCGCTTGCCAGCCAGCGAGTCGCAGGGGAGCTCGGCGCTTTCCGGCTGGTGGCGGCTTCCTGTGCGGCCGCGCCAGGGCCGCCGGCCCTGCCCTCGCCTCTCTTGCCGGCTGCCATCTCCTCCCTCACGGCCCGGCGGGAACCGGGGCAGCGGTCGGGGGTTCGCCGCCAGCCTCCTTCGCCCGGCCGCCTCCCGAGGAGCCGGGTGCGGAGGCGCCAGGTCCCCCCAAACCCCTTTTGTCCTTCCCCTCCATTCCTTCCCCTCGGTGCTGGCTTCTCCTCCCTCACACTGTCCCCTCTCCTGCAGTTTCCCCCCCGAGTGGAAAGTAGTTTCCCGGGAGCGGTTGTTTCCCTAATTTAAGGTTCGTTCAGGATTAGCTTTGGTGTTGGTCGGATGCACGACATCTCTGTGAAATTTGGGGGAAGAAAAGCATTTTTTCAAAACCATTTTCTGTAAATACCCGTGCCACTGAGCTGCAACAAAGAGGAAAAGGCTTGAGAGGTTTTTACGAAATCACAATGAAAACAGCAGTGCAGATTCTGCTGCCAAAACCCAGGGAGATGCGGCAAGGAATAAACAGCTGAATGATTACATCGTTGCATTTGTAACGTTGTTGTTGTTCTTCTAGCTGTTCACCTAGAAATCGTGGGGCTTATTTCTAAGATAACAATTAGATGCTAGAGGACTATGATTTTTGTTCCTTTCTTGTGTGTGTGATGGAGAATGTGTGTGTGCATCGTGTTCTCCATAAGTGGGTCATGCAGGGAGAGTTGTGACACTGCAGCAGTGCTGGAGACTGGACCCACGGTTGTCTCATAACCACAGCAAAGCTTCGGGTAGCTCGGGGCTCCAGCCCAATTGGGACATGTGAGGCGTGCTGCAATTTTTAATGTGATGTAGCAAGGCACGACGGGAACTTGGTTATGGTTGTACACTTAAGTCATCTTGGCGTAGGTAGAGGCTGAGGCTTGGACATGAGGAATTTTGCTGTTTGTGCCTTTATTTTCCTAAGAAGGGTCAGAGTTTTGCTGTGTGAGTGTTTGGTTTATGCCCCTGATCCCAAATAAACAGATGTGCTGCTCTTTCCTTAGGAGTAGACAAAGGACTATCTTTTCCTTAAGAACTATCAATTTCTTTTTCATAAGGGTGGATTTTCTGAGATTTCCTCTTTTTCCCATTTCCTTTTTTTTTTTTTTTTTTATAATGAGAGCAGAGAAACTGACAGTTTGTGTGTCATATTAAAGCTCTTTCTTCTAAGGAACTATTTTTAAAGTTCTCTTTAAAACCTGACAGCTCGTCTATTTCTTTTTATTTCATCTTGATTACCTTGCTAGGCCTACTGAGTCAAGGATTTGTAATGTGGTAAGACTAGCACGGTGCCTGTGTTGCTTCTCTTGACTGATTTAGGGAAAATATAGATTTTTACTTTGGGAGGTTATTTTATTTCTAATAGCTTAATATCATTTCTTCCATGAATATGTATATATATTTTTAATCTGTCGTGCCACTTGAAAATACTACCTTGGCTTTCATAAAGCCAAAACCGCCAACGCTCTGAATAAATAACTACAAATCAATTTGTAAGAACTACCTTTGCAGGCAGAATTGGTCATATTTTAGAGCTGTATTAATTCTCAATCCATCTGAAACTAATATAGACCCAAGTCAAGTAAAAGATGTAGATACTTAGTTCTTTTCAGCATTATAAAACCTGATTTTTAGGTGCCTAGACTTTCTTTGTCATAGCTGTAGAAGAGCAGTTCCCAAATGACTGAGATTATGCATTGAGGAGGACTAAATTTAAGGACATAGTTGGGCATCTGCTTCTCTTTGAGAGTGTAGGTTCCCAAACTGGAACTGAATATTGATTCTGTCTGCTTGGGTGCCAGAACTTGCTCCTGAGGTAAGTGTCAGCTGGAATATTTTGAAAGAAGCCAGAGAACTTTCTGCCCTTTGTGAAATCTTGCAAGAAAATGGACTGCTGGAATAACTTATGGTACCACAGAGGCTAGGGCGCTTGCCAAGGGATTTGAAGGTGTTTGGTGTGGTGATCACAAGAAGCTCTGGTATTTCTCGTGTCGCAGAGCAGTGTCTTCCTCACAGAGCTGCCAGTTGGTACAGAACCATGTGTTGTAACTTCATTTGTGTGGCTGAACCTTGGGCCCCTGTGCTATCCCACTGCTCAGATGAAGAGCAAGCAGGAAGAAACTCAGTGTTTTCTCATCTTCTACCTAGAATGTCCAAAACCTGAGGCGATTTCAGGAAATTTTAGGGATTTTCTTTTTTTTTCTATCCACGGATAGAAAAATTATGTCTTGATGCCTTTTTGCACTGTAGATTTTCATTTAGGTGCTTTCATCATTTTAGACAGTTTAATTAAATCCTGTTTCACGTGCCTGCATGCTCTCCTAGTCGTCTTTCCACAGCGAATTTCTGTGGAAGTGGGGTCTTTGCTCTAGTGGAGCATTTTTAAAGTCTTTGTGGTCCTGCACAGGGATAAGAATCTGCACATGAATTTGTTGGCTGGGTCTGGGTATAAAAGTGCTCTTAAGAAAAACCTTCTTTAGGAAGAAACTCAGTCAAAAGGTTGGGTTGTGGTTTTTTTCTTTCGAACAAGTACTGAAGTGCAAAACTGTGTCCTTTCTTAGACTTGGTCTTGAAAACCCATGTGCCTGGGAAACTTTGTCAGTTTGTGTAGAACGTGAGCCTTCATTTTGTAGCATTTCATGTCACTGTAGGTGGAAAGACCTCACCAGTAGAGAAGAGGCCACATTGTTATGCACAGTACGCAGCTGGAGGTTCTGCTGGGCTGGCATCACTGATGGCAGTGTCTTTATGAAACTGCACCATCATTAACACCACAGACTTGTAGGTTTTAGCATCTGTTGCCTGGAACCTGGGCAGCAGCAAAGAAATGGCATCAACAGATTCATTCTGGAAGCCAGGAAGTAGTGATGGCAGCCTCTGGGTCTCATGAGTGAAAAGGATAGACAGAAGGACATGAAGGAGAGTGTCACTCATAGAGACAGGAATTTAGGGAGAGGATAGAAGAGAGAAAGTGCACGCATGCATGAATCATAAGAAGTAGGAATTTGTGGTGGAGTGGTGGTCAGGTGGGTGATGAAAGCAGGAAGCGGAGAAAACGAATGCCAGTTCTTCCAGTAACTAGTGCTGAACTGGCACTTCAGGCTGGATGGGTCCCAGCCGATCAGAGGCTAATATGTATGATAATGCAGCCATCAAAAGCACAGGCAGAAGAAACGTCTTGACTTTTCCCAGAGAGCTGGGCAGCAAGGGCAAGCTTCCTATATGTGTGTTGCCCAAGGAGAGAGGCAATTTACTTCTGCCAACCTTTAATCCCCTCTGCCTTCTCCGAAAAAACTCTCTGGATTGCTGATACAGTCTTTGCTACAAATTGATGAGTAGCATGGCTTTGTGTGAATGATGGGAGCATGCTCTAGTTAGAAGCTGGAGAGATAAAATGCAGGTGAGGAGTTAATGAACATAATACAGGGGCAGGCACACAGAAAGTTGGAGAAGAAGCTACAGAAAACTAAACACTGGAGAAACTAAACACTGAAGACAGCACAGAAAAGATGACTAGATGAATAAGAAAAACATTTGTAATAGATTGGCCAGGTGTATACTGAGTAGATGGACGTAAACTGATTTGGATATGAATAATTCTTGCTTAAATGACTGTATGAAACCTTGTTATTCCCTTCTTGTTACTGTGGCATGACAGAAGTGGATTGCCATCAGTCTAGTATATGAGGCTGAGAAACACTCTTCTGCTCTTCATTCTGAAAAAAGCATTTATGTGACTAGCTGTTCCTCTTAATGGTGGATGCTTCTGACAGAAATACTCAATAGTCAGAATAATTGTGAGGTGATTTATGTCCAGCTGGACACCACAATGATTTGTTAGCACAGCTGTCTTTAAAATATAGGGGCCTTCCAACTGAACATCATGCAAATATGAGGCCCCTTGGAAAATTATTAGACTCCTGCTGCTTTTTCTCCAGTTCAGTCTCTAGCTATATTTCTCCCTCAACTTGTAAAAATAACTTTTTCTCATATATAAATTGGGTGGGTAGCTGCAAAGAGTTCAGAAGAGCTGAGCTAGAAAAATGATGAAGTCTGGAAAATACTCGCTGGGTATTATGGTTGCAGTTTTGTGGTTGGAGTAGTTATTACTTTTTTTTTTTCTTTTGTATAGCAGTTGCTCCCATGAAGACTTAATCAGTGTAAATGTTAGTTGACTTAATTCAGAAAGATTGTGGTCCTTGTGGAAACCTTGGGCAGAATCTTAATATTTTCTCTAGGTCTTTTGTTAAAGTATCATGGGAATGGGGAGATTTCTGCCTGTCACTCTGAAAAATGTTTGGAGAAGGAAGGATCACATCTTCCACTAATGCAGAAACAGGAGCAGAAATGTGTAGCAACATTCTGTTGCCTTTTGCTGGCAAAAGCTCTTAGGGAGCTAGTTGGACCAAGTGCAGGGGAGCAGTACAAGTTCATACTAGATCACGTTTTACCCGACTAGCTTTGCCTGATCCTAATTATAATGCACACATTTATGCAGCAAAATTTAGATTGCAGTTTCAGATTTTAGTAAGTGTTTTAACTTTGTGGTCTTGCTTGGTTCTCTTGTTAAGAAAATTGAAATCTTAATTTGTTACTGTGTAGCAAAGAAATACTGACTTTCTGTTCGAAGAAAGGTGATACGACGTTAGTAGTTTTTGAGAACTGATGGTATTTTTTAATACAAAAGCAAATAGGTACTTTGTCTTTGGGCAGGAGTTTTTAAAATATTCGCACTTCGGAGGTTTGAAAGTGTTATGTTCTGGAAGCAGTTTACATTGATGATTTCAGTTCCTGAAGTGATGTAAGAGTAACTTTCTCCTGACTGCCCAGGTATGAACACAGAGGATATCAAAAGCAAGTGCGTTTCAGATTATTAGCTGCTACCTTTAATTTATCTTACTGAGGTGTATTGATATGACAACACTGTATTCCCCACTGTCCAAAAAACACTTGGGTATGAAGTTGTCTAGGCCTTGTTTATGTTTTGATTTTTGTTTAATTTGTAAGTTTATAAGGAAATTGTATTTTCATACCCCTTAATCAGCTTCTTCTGTATTTGTATGCACCCAAAATTTCTGCTTTTTAGTGCACAGGCAGAGGCAACCTTCCTTGCTACAATATGAATCAATAACCTTTCTTCTTTACCTTCTACAGACACTGTGACTGATGAAAGTTAAAGGCCATGGATGAAGATGGGCTTGAATTGCAGCCGCATGAGCCAAATGCATTTTTTGATCCAACAGGTCTGTCAGGAGTTAATATGTAGCTAAGTGTTCACATTAGGTGATATTGACTGTTGTTTGTTTCATCTTTGCTTAAAAATGTGCTATGTTGCATCAATGCTTTTGAATGGAATAGTTGCTTCTAATTTTTGGTTGTTTTTATTACTCAGAGCAATATGAATGAGCTACTGTTCTGCCAGATAATAGTTGTTTGGATCTTGGGGGAGAGTTGAAAAATTGTTGTTCATCTTAGTTATGTTGGCACCTACTGAGGACTTGCCATATCAGCTCTGCATATATATGCCTATCTTAATTGCTTATAGGCTGTTACGCCTGTTTTACTAAACTGCAGCATAGTGTTGAAGTAAAATAGCAGTACTTTTAGTTATTAACCACTTTATCTGAGTTAGTTTTACAATTTAACTGCTAATTTAATTATGTTTTTCAGGAGCTGATGCAGGACATATGGATGGAGATCAGATTGTTGTGGAAGTACAGGAAACAGTATTTGTTTCAGATGTAGTCGACTCAGACATAACCGTGCATAATTTTGTTCCTGATGATCCAGATTCTGTAGTAATCCAGGATGTCATTGAGGATGTTGTTATCGAGGATGTTCAGTGCCCAGATATTATGGAGGAGCCAGATGTATCTGAAACTGTCATTATTCCTGAACAAGTGCTGGACACAGACGTAGCCGAAGAGGTTTCTTTGGCTCATTGCACTGTCCCAGATGATGTTTTAGCTTCTGACATAACAGCAGAGGCAATGTCTATACCAGAACATGTGCTGACAAGTGAGTCAATGCATGTACCTGAAGTTGGACATGTAGAACATGTAGTTCATGACAATGTTGAAGAAGCAGATATTGTCACTGATACTCTGGGAACAGATGTTGTTTCTGAAGAAGTCTTGGTGGCAGATTGTGCATCAGAGGCAGTGATCGATGCCAATGGGATCCCTGTGGAACATCAAGATGAGAAGGGCAACTGTGAAGATTACCTTATGATTTCCTGTAAGTGTCTGGGTAAAGCCATCAAAATTCTTATGAATTGGGCCTGAGTGATGCTTGAAATTTCTGAGGGAGGGGTTACGATGGTACCAAAGCTAGATTTTCTGTGTTATTTATTGAAATACAGATCTCACAGAGGTACTTAGGGTATTTTTAGGAACATGTACCAGCTAAAAAACCTGGTGAAGCTAATGGAAAGAAATACTGGCAAGTACGTGTCTGATTATAAATTATTTTGGTAGCATTTTATGGCATATGGACAGAAGAGTAAGAATTCCAGTAAGCTAAGTGGCATATACTTAGTAAGAACTAAAAGAAAATAAATGACATTGCTTGAAAACGCATGTGTATGCAGGTTACTGATATTATTGCCAAGACATTAAGAAAGCGAAGAAAAAAAAATGTCATGGGAAGGAGAAAGTAAAAAAACCTGTTTTATTAAGGTCCAAATGATAATTTGTTATCCTTGCCTTGTTTTTTGCTAAGCCCCCACCCCTTCCATGCTGTTCATAGTTAGATACAGACAACAATATGGCTTTCTTTGCTGTTAGGTTGTGTTTTCTTCTCTCGATAAGCAAAGGGTGGAGGTATGCTGCTAACAAAAAGAGTAGCTGGTGCTGCTCACAGCTGAGAAGCAACCGTGAATATCTTAATCTCCCTGAGGAACAGTGGCACAATCCATTTGAATCATATTTCAAAAGACTTAAAGTAGAGGGTGGAGAAAACCAGAGCATACCATCAATCCTTTTTCTACTGAGGATATCCATTTGTGTGAACTAGAGCTTACTCTAAATATGTTGGTTATTACAGTGCTTGCTCAGTGTAGCACATAGGAACATCAGAGTGTCACTGCTGAGTATTTGTTTGTCGTAGAAATAGAAAGGCTTTGTTAGGCTGGTTTGTTTAATTGCCATTTCAGGCACTTCAGTTTTGTCTAGCATTAAATGACTCCATTGATGAGGCACACTTCATGCTCTGCTTCAGTTACCTTTTTTTCTTTTCTTTTTCCCTTTTTCTTTTCTTTGGACGCTTTTTTGAAATGTATAACAACTTGTTTGATTTTTATATTCTGTACTTATGGATTTTAATGTTGCTTCTCCTTACCTAGGATCACTGCATTTCTTAATTTATCATCTCTTGAGTTCCTTGAGTAACCTTGTGCAGCCATGTTTTGAGTTTATATGAGGTACAGTTAATTCTCTATTATCTGGGAAAACAAATGGGATAATGCAAAATATGAATAACACAGACTATTGTAAAATTAAGCTACAAGATCATACTGAGGTGAAATAGAACAGGGAAGCTGCTCTCAGAAATAGTACTTACCCAAATTAATAAATGCACTTTCTGATTCTGGACCTGACTTAGATCAGATGAAAGCAGCTGAATTGCATCTGCACCTGCAGCATTGTTAGGCAACAAAGTGGATGATCCACCTATGGATAATTGAGGCCTGACTGTGTAAAAGGCTCTGGTGGTGATCCTTAACCTGTTTCTTATCCCTGACTGTAGCTCTTTAAGATACTGTTGCTCCTGTCTCTCTGCTCACCCTTCCCTGCAGGTTGTCATCCTGCAGCAGGGGCAGCAGAGAGAGGCCTCTGGGGCTGCTGTCATAGGAGCACTTCGCAAAAACTCTCTGTGGAAATTCGAGTGAGAGGGGTGGGTAGATCCACGTCTCATTCAGCACATGCCAGTGGCTGAATGAGGACAGAATGTCTTTGTGGGTGCCATATTGCATGATCCCTAAAATACCCACCCAGCTAGGAAGTCTTAGATGTTCCAGTCGTTGGCAGGTGGTAACTGGCAGAAAGCAGAGGAATTTAATTGTTCAGTTGTGCTGGAATATTCTCCATTTTCAGTTGTGTATTTCTGTAGTTTCATACTCTTTAATATTAAACACCTCTTGTTAGTCTTGTGATATAGTTTGGTTAGATTTGGAACTTGAAAAAAACCCAGCATTTAAAACGATTGTTACGCTACAAAACATGCATCCTTTCTGTTTGTGTTTAAAATGTTAAGCTTGTTCTACAGTGCATTTTAAAGGGAAGTTCCCTGTTACCACCTACTGTGTTTAAAGCCTGCCTAACAAGTTCTTCCAGTTGTGAAGTCAGAGTCTAGTGCTTTTCCGTCAAGTAAAGACTATCTTGCCAAATCGTCTCTTTGTTGTATGGAAAACATTATTTGAATTTATTTCCATATTTCTTTGTTGCCTTGGCAGTATTTGAGTTTATTGATCTGTTGATTGTCTCAGTTTTTCGGTTGAACTTGGGTGGTTTTTAAAAGGAGTGTTAGCCTAGTTTTTGATTTTTTCATCCTAGCCTGTAAATTCATGCTTGCTTCTGGCAACCCTCCCTGAACTGCTGGGGCAAATGTTGGAATGTAATTTTCAGAGTACAGTCCCTTTTTTTTTTTTTTTTTTTCTTTTTTTGTCTTCATTTGCAAGATTATGTTTCATGGCACAGCTTATATTATTACTACCTTGTGATCTACTCACCTTTTCTCTTGGATACTTTGTCCTCAGGTTTCGTGTTTGGTCCATGGTAGACTTGTAGCTCTTAGAGCAGAGTCAGATACTCTTTCAACAAAAAATGCAGACTGCTACTAGTTTGTAGCTTGAAAAGTATTCAAGGAGGTTTGATAAATGGTGAGGCAGAAAGGAGGTTTGATGCAGAGAGTCTGGCAAGAGGGAAAGGTAGCCTCTCAAAGTGTAAGCTGCAATTTTAGGAAGTTATACAATGTTTGCAAGTGGAGGGGTGATGCTGTGTCTATCCATATCCTTACATTGCTCTGAGTTAGACATCTTTTGCTTGTTGTATCTGAATTCCCACTTTTCATTACAGGAGTCAGAACCCAGGGTACTCAGGGAATAATGATTGCATCTTTTCATAGGTCTGGGTGAAAAGCATCTTTTCTCATCCCTGTTGGATGTTCTATGTTGAAAGCATTGGATCTGATCAACAAAACCATAACATTCATGCCTTCATTAGAGCCGTCCAGTAGACTTCCACTCAAAAAACCAAAATGCTTTTATTTACTTCCTGAGCATAAGTAAATACCTCTCTCTTTTTCCCCAGAGGTTCTTAGAGATGTAGGAAATCATGTTTTTCTTTGTGAGATAGAACTTGCTGCCATGGAATTCAATGCTGGAATGGCACCAACAGCTGCTGGTGCCATTCCACCTGCTCAGGAGGTCACTGTGAGAGATGAGGGAGATGAGAGTTCCCTTGAGCTGAGTGATGCCTCAGAGCTTGGTCTGATTTGTGTGCCAGGGAGAGCAGGATGAGAAGGACAAGTGTTAGATACCAGTTTGGAGCTCAGGAAGTTCTCCTCTGCTAGATTGCTGCCCTTAGGGGAGCTTCAGATGCATAGGGTATACTGTTGCTCCTGTGTAATGGCAATAAAGTCAAAATAGAATAGATTTCTATTTTCCCACAGGTTAGGGAACCTGCTTTGCCACTTAAGAGTAAAAATAACCTCTCAGTGGACTAGGAATTCTCTGCTATCAAGTGAATGAAGTACAAGTAAAATGTTTCTGTCACAGATAACTAACAAAGTCTGTCTGGGGGATACAGCATGGTTTTCATCTATTTTAGAGAAAACAGAATAGTTAGCAGTGGCCTTTTTCCATTAAGAATTGTTAAATAGGGTTGCTTACTTTGTAAGCAGGCAAGTATCCCATGATATGCTTTTTTTTAGCAGTGGAGAAAATCATTTGGGAGCATAAAGGCCAACAAAATAGATTATTCTTGCCTAATTGCTCCTTAGAGAGATTTTAAGATCTGTTGAACTCATGTAGATACGGACTTTTTTGTAGAATGTTTGTAAGAATTGTTTCAGTTTCTTATTTAGCAATGAGCATTGTGTACTTGGAAAAGATGGAAGATTTCTTACCGCTTAAGTGAATTTTATCTTTTACAATTAATTTATTTTCTTCATTTAATTGCACATAAAGGATAAACAGTAGGAAAGAGTAAGTGTAAAAGCTTGTGGGAACAATTAACAGAATGACAGTTACGGATAGTGGCATTTTTCTAGTTAGGAGTGCAAGGCTATGGAGTCTGTATCTGCTGATCCATTAAATATCGGATATAAAAAACGAAAACTGACTTCTTGAGGAAAGTGTATGTGTCATGGTTTAACAAAAGATGTACCATTTAAGCCAGTGCAGGATCTTGGGCTGGCATTTATGCTCCTGTATGGGGAAAATGACCTCATCTGGGTTTTAAATACGTTTTTTACTATCAATGCACAGGGGTTTGATTCTATCCCAAGAATGCTGGTGGACATATTTCAATAGGAGGGAAAATATGCAGAAGATCATAATTGGTTGGACCTTACAATTTATGACATTATGTGATTATTTTTTATTAAAGGTAATGTTTTTTAGGAAAAAAATGCTGTCATTATGATAGAACACATTAAGCAATATTTTTTAATGTTGCCTACATCTTTTATTTCTTTGCTTTACTCCTTATTCCTGTTTTTTATCTTTTAGTCTCTTTTGGTTGATAACCTTGTAATGTAAATGGTAACTAGACAGGCTTTAAATATGGTGCATTTTTCCTGTTGTGGGACAACTTTCTTATCTGTTTATGCTTTCAATAAAAACTGAAGCATTATCTCAATGTGGAAGCAATTAGTACAACATTGGAGAAGGGCATACTTTTTTTAATTGTTTCTTATAGCTCATAGTATGCAAAGAGGAGGCTCCTCTCATCAGTGAAGAATGTTAGCAAACTAGCCATAGAATGCATTCCTCCAATTTACAATTTACATAAAATAATTGTATGCCTAATCATTTTTATATCTTTTTTTTTTTTTTTAACTTAGAGAATTAGCCTGAATCCTTGTTTACTGAAGTAAAGCTACCAGCTAGTAGAGGGAGGGGGAAATACCCTTGAAGTTTTTAGTGTTCAGTTAAATATCTAATGGAATGGAGGCAGCATTGGAATAATACTAGTTTGAACTTTTTTCTAGCATGTGACTTGTGATTAGTTTAGTAACTGCCCAGGGTCTCCACTTGAAAGGAAGTGATCTCTTACAAGCTTAATACTTTTAAGTACTTTTGGGTTTGGAGTTTTTTTATTGTTTTTGTTTTGTGGCTTGTTTTTTTAAATTTCAAAGAGGAACGATGTAAGAGAAAATCAGTCATGTGCGATATTTGTGGGATCCCTTGATGGGCTGTGAATTTGAATGAAAACTTCCAACATCGTCAGAGTTCCAGCTTCAAATATTGATCAGTCAAGTATTTATGAGTATCATTTTCTCTGACTGTGAGACTGAGATACGTGGAAAATGCAGAAACATAGGGGAGGTGTTAAATAGAAATCAGATTTCATAAATGCTGTCAGAGCATCAACGAATCGGTGGAGATAAATGCTTATATAGCCGTAATATGAAATACCGTGGAAATTGGGCTTTGTGTGATAGATGCCCATTCTCTTTTGACTTGTTTGTCTCTTCTGATTTTTATCTTTTTTTTCCCCTACCTTTTCCTTTCAACCCCACTTTTCTTCCTGTTACCTGTTTGCTACTACACTGTAAATACTATAACTTTTAAAGCCCTTCAGGGACTCTAGTTTTTCCACTATTGCTGCCTGTCAAGAGTGAATTTTTTTTTCCTTTTGCATGAGAAAAGTTGGCTTAATATTCCTACACATGAATTTCCTTACAGTTTAATGGTGCTGTTAAAAAATATTTAAATCAGTTGTTACATACTGCAAATATAGCTGAATACAGAGGGAATTCAGGGATGAACAAACTCTTTTTAATCAT
The DNA here is from genome assembly GCA_013400375.1 of Thinocorus orbignyianus. Lineage (NCBI taxonomy): Eukaryota > Metazoa > Chordata > Aves > Ciconiiformes > Thinocoridae > Thinocorus > Thinocorus orbignyianus. Next base: position 1,414,326 of record VXBW01000377.1, on the reverse strand, counting down.
GACTTTGAATGTTGGAGAACTTGTTTCAAAGAGTAGAAGGAGCATGTTTTTAAGATCTAGAATTCTTCTGTTGTGTGAATGTTATCAATGAATACTTCCATATATGTATGGAAGTAAACGCTGTTTTGGTTAAAAGAAATCAGCCTGTTTCAAGTTGGTGCACGTAGGTTTGTTTCCTCTTTGATTGCTTCAGCCATCATTTTCCTTCCTTGAATGTGTTCCAGCATCAGTTGAGCTTGGTGGCAGACTTCCCCTTTGGCTTCAGCAGTGTAAAATCAGTCTACGCTCATTTGAAGGCCTTCCAAGTACACGTGCATGACACTGGGAACAGCCAACTTAAAGGAGAACAACTACATAAATTTAGTGTAGGAAGGAAAGCAAGTTTACTTTTTGTCAAAGTTCCAGTGACGTTTGGTGTTTCATGGATATGCCAAAGAATTTCTGAAAGCCTGCTCAATAACCGAGTATATGTACTGTGGAGCTACGTTGGTAACGTGTCCTATGACACAAGGGTCATTTTTAAACATTGTACTGCCTGAAACGTTCAGTAAAGTGGCTATTGATCATTAATTTGGCATAAGAGTATTTACTGTTTCTTCTGCTGCTCATTTGGTGAGGAGAGAGGTAGACTAATTTATCTTAGTGCTTCATAATTTAATGTTATTCATATTTCTTTGGGAATAATGATGCCTGATTGAGAAATTGTACTTAAATACAATTGTGTTTGATAGATGAGACAGAACATGTGCTAATTTATCTTACTTAGAGACTAATTTACTGACTTCATGGCAGGAAAATAAACCTCATGATGTTTTGAGCTTTTTTTTTTTTTTTGAAAGCAGATCTTAAAGTGAATGGAAGAGTTGTGGTTACTAGGTAGTTAACCATGATTTTAGTTAGGGTAGTTTAATGAGCACTAGTAAAACGAGCATACTATATTAAGTATTTTGTATGTGCTAAGGATGGTAGTTTAAAAAATCTATAACATTTATGCGATGGTTCTTACACTTTGTTTAGAATAAATTTCATGTCTCGTTCTCATGAATTGAATTCATGCATGGCTCTGAGGGGATCATGTCAGCCTCCAAAAGGGACTTTATGAACAATAAAGTCACAAATTACAAACTTACGCCATCACGTTAAGAATTCTTAAATGATCTGAACACTTGAGCAACTTGTGAGGCTTTTGAAATTGGGACATTCTCTGAATGCCTTGAGATGTGATTTGATTTTTGTGAACATATATTTAGTATTTATGTCTTGGAAACCCACGCTTGGTAAAGTAAGAAGGTGTGTGGGTGTGCGTGCTGATGCAGAGTGTGTCTTCAAAATCAGAAATGCGTTCCTCGTAAAGCTGGCTCTGCTTATGTGGGAGGCCCAGGCAAGTTACAGCAATTCAGACTGAAGCCTGGTGTTGGTTCACTTCTGAACGGAAGAGAAGAAAATTTGAGATGATAGTAAGGAGAGTATATAGCACCACAGGATAAAATTGAGTGCAAATCCCTTTCATTAAGGGCACCATGAACAATTAGTTGAATAGGTTCATCAGTGCTGTCATGTCAAGGCAGCGCTTTGACACTGTACTTGATCCCTCAGCTGTTGAGTGGATGAGAAAAGTGGAGGGGTTTCTTCCTGGAGTTCTCATTAAGGTCTCCTCTCTGGTGAGCTGAAGAAGCATCAGTAACACCGTGATGCAAGGAACCAGGTCTGACTGGCAGAAATAGTACCCCTTACGTTAGAGACTGGGTTGAGCAACAGATAATGCTTTTGAAAAAAAACAGTTAATAGCTTATTGGTTGTGAAGGAGAAAGCAATTAGAACTGAGAGTAAGTGAAATTATGCCGCAGAGTAAGTACTAATGTGCAGTTTCTTCCTACCATCATCTTGCTGCAGATCACTGTTTTCCTATTAGTGCTGCCTGGTGTGGTGCTCATGGTTCTGGTCATACCACTGTAGCACTCTTCCCCCTTAACTAGAAGATACAACTTGAGTTTATTTCTGTGTTAAATGTCGTTGTTTTCAAGGAGATGAAAAAAATTAATTATGGGTAGGTTCTTTATCACAACAATTTTAAACTGCTTCCAAATTGGAGTAATAATATAATAAAGTATTTCATATATGTCTGTCTGTATATGACTGGATAATTGTAATAACTTGTTTTTGTAGTGGATGATGCTGGTAAGATAGAACACGAAGGTTCTGCTGAAATTACCATGGAAGCAGAGTCAGAAAGTGGCTCTTGTAAAGTGGATGGCATTTGTCCAGAAGTCATCAAGGTCTATATATTCAAAGCAGATCCTGGAGAAGATGATTTAGGTAAAATACACTCATTTTAGAATACTCCAACCTGACATTTGAAATTTTGCACAAATAAAGACTGTGGTTTCTCAGGTCATTTAGAATGTGGATCTAAATGTTAGAGAGTTACAATCTTTCAGTTTTCTGTGGTTTAGTATAGAATTTTAACAAAGTGTATTTAAAATAATTTGCTCTGGTCTTCCTAATTAGGTGGCACAGTAGACATTGTGGAGAGCGAGCCAGAGAATGACCACGCAGTTGGATTACTTGATCAAAATAGCAGTATTCGTATTCCAAGGGAGAAAATGGTTTACATGACTGTAAATGATTCTCAGCATGAAGATGAAGACTTAAGTAAGTAGGTGGCTTTCATTTGGGAACAGAGATTTTCACTTTCAGCAGTGCAGTGTTCCTATTAATTTTTTCTTGACTTCTTTTTTCCCTTAGATGTTGCAGAAATAGCTGATGAGGTTTATATGGAAGTGATTGTAGGAGAGGAGGATGCAGCAGTGGCCCATGAACAGCAAATCGATGACTCTGAAATTAAAACTTTCATGCCCATAGCTTGGGCAGCAGCTTATGGTAGGTAATACTCCCACTTCCTGGTGACACTGTCTGTAGGAAAGTGTTTGGAATTGTTTTTGGAGGGTAGTGGAGTATTTATGCTTCTGTGTTTGTTTATGAGGTTTTAGCTTAAGAACGGTTTCTTGGCATAACAAGCCTTAAGATTCAAAAGAGAAAAACTGTAAGGCAGGCTGCTTCTTCCTATTTTCACAAGTATTTCCCTTCATATTTCATGTTGTAGAAGGGGAATTACATGAGCCTTCACCTGAAAATTTGCATCTCGAGTACATCTGTCCTTCACAGTTTTAGGACACAGTAAAAGCTGGCTTGGGAATAGAACTGAGTATTTTTATTTGGTGGTAAAAAAAAAAAAAAGATGGGAATATGTAAGAGTCACTGTAACAGTGAAAAGCAACACTGACCTCTAGCTTGATTTAAATGCTTTCTAGAAGAAACATATAAATACGTTATTTCACTAATGGAAATAATTAATTGACTAACAAAAAAAAGAAACTGGAGGGTGACATCTTGAAATTATAGCAGAACCTTGAGAGTATTTCCAGCATGCAAAATCATTTTTCTTGGTCCTGAGTATGTGCACACCAACCGGTGTACAAACTGATTCCCAAAACTTACATAAGCTGGTAGACCAAAATCTCTTCTTGGAAAGATTTCTGTATTGCCACGGTCTCCTTTTAGGCATGATTTGAGCAAACAAAACAGAAGAAGTAGAGGACAAAACTTAGGTTAAATATCTGTATGATATGGGCTGTGGTGATGGTGCCAGCAAAAGAAAAAGGCAAGGAAGTGCCGAGAATGCAACGGGGGCTGGAATCACGGATGCAGGTCAGGGGAGGGCAAGATTTCAGGGAGCAGCGTGTGTTAAAAGTTGTTTAGGAGATGAGTGGTAGCACACCCAGAGCCTTATCTTTGACCACATACTGGTGAGCATTACTTCAGCAGAGAGGAAAGGACAGAAGCCAGGATGAGTGGGAATTAAAAATGAAGTTAAGTGAACTCGAAACCAGAGTTGTAGACTGAACATTCAGTGATTTTGGAGAAGGAGGAATCTATTAAGAACAGAGAGATGGAATTAAAAGAATGTAAGAATGTGGGAAACACTGGAATTACTGCATTATCAGCAGTAAGCAGCCTAACATGCAAGGTGAGAGGTGACAGGAAAGGAAGAAATAATGAAGCATGAAGGCATGAAGATGGCAGAGGTTTGTCATCTCCATTTCCCAGAGCTCTTCTCCATTTAAAGAGGGTTTAAGTGCTGATAACAATGGCATCTTAAAATGGTAAATTTTTTTTGTTGCTGTACTGTAGCAAAGCTGAGTCCCACTCTGCTTTACATTCTGGAAAGTTCTTAGAATTTTATTCTAATATTAGAAAATGTTTGAGGCCTGTTTTATATTATGCTCTAGAAGGACTCTTCATGCATGTGTTGCAAACTTTAATGGAATCACGGCAATGTCAGAGTTGGAAGGGACCTCTAGAGATCATCTAGTCCAACTCCCCTGCTAAAGCAAGGTTGACTGGAGTACGTTACTCAGGACTGCATCCACATGGGTCTTGAAGGTCTCCAGAGAAGGGGACTCCACAGCCAGTGGTCTCCTTTTAGACATAATTAGAGTAGAGGACAAAACTTAGGTTAAATATCTGTATGATATGGGCTGTGGTGATGGTGCCAGCAAAAGAAAAAGGCAAGGAAGTGCCAGTGGAGTCCCTGGGCAGCCTGTTCCAGGGCTCTGTCACCCTCACCCTAAAGAAGGTTTTTTCTCATATTTGAATGGAACTTCCTGTGTTCCAGCTTGTGCCCATTGCCCCTTGTCCTGTCACTGGGAACCACTGAAAAGAGTCTGGTTCCATCTTCCTTTAGCCCACCCTTTAGATACTTATAAGCATTCATAAGGTCTCCCCTCAGCCTTCTCTCCTCTGGGCGAAAGAGTCCCAGCTCTCTCAGCCTTCCTTCATAAGGGGGATGCTCCAATTCCAGTAGTTCCCGGTCTCCCTTGAACTGGGGAGCCCAGACCTGGATGCAGTATTCCAGTTGTGGCCTCACCAGTGCAGAGCAGAGGGGGAGAATGACCTCCCTCGACCTACTGGCCACACTCTTCCCTACATAGCCCAGGATTCCATTGGCCCTCTTGGTGACGAGGGCACATGAGATGTGTACTCTGTGTGTAAGATGTGAAATGAGGTTTTGTTTTCACTGTTTGTCACTTGCCACATTTGCCATTGAACTCTTGAACTAGCAGATAGATCAGAATCTTCAGGATTTGCACATGCCTGTTCCTGGCTCTGATTCTTCTTTTATTAATCACAAACATTCATTCTCAGCACTCTACAAAGAGAACAGCTATTGAGCATATTGCACTTTGTTCCACTTCAGTCTTCCTGTCTAATTTGCATGCTTTGCTTTGACTAAGAACTGTTGCCTTCTATTTATTCAAGTAAATACTTAACCACAACATTAGTTATTAAAATTTACTTGTGCCCTTAAGTCACCACTGTCAAACTGATCGCCAATAAGTACCTCCCCAAATGTATAGATATATTTACTTGTAATTTGCATGTTTATTTTACAACCAGTGATAGCATTTATGTATTAAACATGAAGCTCTGTGAGGCAGAGATTTTCTTCTTTCTGTTATACAATACTGAGCATGCTCTTTGTTCCCAGTAGCTAGAATTTGTACGTGTTAAAGCACCAAGTGTGCCAGTAGTAAGTAGGGCACTTGATGTGCAAGTTCATGGGCTGTTCAGAATGATTCTTGGAGCACAGTTCCAGTTCTGAAACGGTGCGTGAGAAACTTCAGTCAGGTGAATCCAGGTATCTAGAAGTGAATGAAAGCTCTCACATGAATGTATTTCAGGACTGGGAAGAAAATAGGGCACAGTAAATTTTGTGCCATGCTGTTGTTTATTGCTGTTAAACATTTGGGGCGTAATTAACAACCAAAGAAATGGAAAAAGTACTGCAGTTAAAGGATAATAGTTTATAATTTCTTACATTGTCATTGTAGAATTTGTTGCTCAAGTAATCTGTAGAGTGGTGATGGTGGGTAACTTTTTCCATTCTCTTGTTAGGTAATAATAATGATGGCATTGAGAGTCGGAATGGCACTGCGAGTGCTCTTTTGCACATAGATGAGTCAGCTGGACTTGGGAGACTGGCAAAGCAAAAACCAAAGAAGAAAAGGAGACCAGAGTCGAGGCAGTATCAAACAGGTGAGTGGCTGGTGGCTGCTTGTACTCTCATTTCTCTGGGCAGTTATTCATAAACAGATGTACTTTGCTGGTAGGGTGTGCAGTGTCTCATAAAAAACATGATTATTTTGGGAATTACTTTGTTGACAACATCTCTACATCATAAATTAGTGCGTATTTAATTTTAAAGTTCTCAAACACAACTGGTTTGGATTGTTTAAAGGAAACATTCTCTGACATAGAAAAAATCAGTACCATAGCAAAAAGTTAAAGACATACACACTTAACTTGCTACACTAATTTTAATGTTTAATGTAAATTTTTTAAAGGCAGAGTTAGATAAACAGTGTTGTGTGATAATACTTTTAAAAAACCCTTTTTGAAATTTATGAAAATACATAGAACAATACATTTTATTATATCAGCTCAATAAGTAGTTGGAAAATCTGAACGTTATAAGTTACAGTAGGTAGTGTAACTTCTGTGCTCTTCTGGTTTAATTGTGAAATAAATGGCCGTGATGTTCATGGCAGTGTCTTCCTTGCATCTGTAAGAGCAGATGCGCTGTTTTGGCAGTTTGTTTTCTGCTGTTACTGTATTATGGTCAGAATGATCATGGAATCATAGAATGGTCAGAGTTGGAAGGGACCTTAAAGATCATGGAGTTCCAACCCCCCTGCCATGGGCAGGGACACCTCCCACCACAGCAGGTTGCTCAAAGCCCCATCCAGCCTGGCCTTGAACACTTCCAGGGATGGGGCATCAACAACTTCCCTGGGCAAATGATATATTTGGTCTGATTGTGGAAAGTTGAAAAAGCACGACTGTTTTCTTTAGTAGCCTTACCTTAAATGATACTAAAACTTTCTTTCCAAATTGTGAGTTAACTGTAGGAGTTTGTTTTTGTCTAGCGCTGAATACATAAACCAGGCAAATTTTAGTCTTAAAGTTTGCTTTTTCTATTTCCAGTTCTCCTCCTAAAACATTTTTGGAAAAGAGAGCTCTTTAGCATGCCTAGACAAATTCAGGGTAAACAAATCAGGCTGACTGATGAGTGCAAATAAGTTCCAAAGCTTTGAGGTGTCTGTATGTGAAATGTGTTCTCATTGATTCCTGCTTGCTACCTCTTGAGTGTAACTGTGACAGATGGCACAAGGAGGAGGTGTTAGTTCGGGGACATGTGAATTGTAGTCAGCAGTAGGTGATGAAGCTGCCAGATTAAACTTTTATCTACAGATTCATGGAAAGTCAAAGCAGACCATGTGCTGTGCTTACTATCTAATACTCCCTTAAACAAGCTGGCTGCTGTTCTTTGCACCAGTGTCGATTTCCCTGTGTGTTTAATGTGCAAACTCACTCAGAATTCTCCAAGGTAGAATGATTTGAGGTGAAGAACAGCTGGGTGGTGCTTCGGTTGTCTCCGTCAAAAAACAGCCTTTCCTTTCTCCTGATGGTGAATGAAAATAGTAATTTCCTCAGCTTCTTCTGCCTAACCGTTCCACTGATGAATGGAAGTAGCAATTCCCTGAATTTCTTTAACCTAACCCAGTAACAACCTTGTTTGTTATGTAGTATTATTATGTATGTGTCTGACTGATTTTACTCGACTGAAATTCAGCTGATTGTTGAGGTTGAAACACGACATTTATTGAAGTGTAATCTCACAGTATAGTATTGATGAAGGGTTTTTTGTTGTTTTTCAGCAATAATCATTGGCCCTGACGGTCATCCGTTGACAGTCTACCCCTGCATGATTTGCGGAAAGAAATTTAAATCTCGAGGTTTCTTGAAAAGGCACATGAAAAACCACCCGGAGCACCTTCTTACCAAGAAGAAATACAGATGCACGGACTGTGATTACACTACGAATAAAAAAATAAGTTTACATAACCACTTGGAGAGTCACAAGCTGACCAACAAAACGGAAAAGCTTATCGAGTGCGATGAGTGTGGGAAAAGCTTCTCCCACGCAGGAACTTTATTCACTCACAAGATGGTGCACAGGGACAAAGGAGTTAATAAAATGCACAAGTGCAAATTCTGCGACTACGAGACGGCAGAGCAAGGCTTGCTGAGCCACCACCTTTTGGCTGTCCACAGCAAGAACTTTCCTCACATCTGCGTGGAGTGCGGCAAAGGGTTTCGCCATCCATCGGAGCTGAAGAAGCACATGCGGATCCACACCGGTGAGAAGCCGTACCAGTGCCAGTACTGCGAGTACCGCTCTGCCGACTCCTCCAACTTGAAAACTCACGTAAAGACTAAACACAGTAAGGAGACGCCCTTCAAGTGCGATATTTGTTTCCAGACTTTTTCAGATACCAAAGAGCTGCAGCAGCATACGCTTATGCATCAAGAGAGCAAAACGCACCAGTGCTTGCACTGCGACCACAAGAGCTCCAACTCCAGTGATCTGAAACGACACATCATTTCGGTCCACACGAAAGACTACCCTCATAAGTGTGACATGTGTGACAAAGGCTTTCACCGGCCTTCGGAACTGAAAAAACACGTGGCGGCTCACAAGGGTAAAAAATTGCACCAGTGCAGACATTGTGACTTTAAGATTGCAGACCCCTTCATCCTGAGCCGCCACATACTCTCAGTTCACACGAAGGATCTTCCCTTCAGGTGCAAGAGATGTCGAAAGGGCTTTAGGCAACAAAACGAGCTGAAAAAACACATGAAAACACACAGTGGCAGGAAGGTTTATCAGTGTGAGTACTGTGAGTATAGCACTACAGACGCCTCAGGCTTCAAACGGCATGTTATTTCCATTCATACAAAGGACTACCCTCACCGGTGTGAGTACTGCAAGAAAGGTTTCCGAAGGCCTTCAGAGAAGAACCAGCACATTATGCGGCATCATAAAGATGTTGGGCTGCCTTAAAGTCGCCGTCACAGACTTACGGCCGGAATTATAAAGGAATTTTGCCTTTCAGGCACTTAGCTTATTTTAAAGCCAATCACCTGCGATCACACACACACACACAAAAAAAAAACCCCAACAACAAAAAAAACCCATACTGTGCATTTGATTTGTTGCTGTATAAAAATAGGATTATTGCTTCTAGTTGACTTTTATACCTTTTGTTCAATAGCGTGTTCGGAATTCTATTCAGTTTGTTTAATAAATGAAGAAAAGATGGCAACAATAAAGTTGCATTTAATAAAGTAAACCCTGTCTCTTACTGAATTTTTCAACCGTAATAGTTTATTTAAGGATATTTGTCTGACTGACCTCGTTGCTACGCGCAGTGTCCATGTTAATGCAGTTTTGTCGTGATTTTTAAAAAACATGAAATTTCGTTTGCTAAAATTGTCAGAGGTGTGTATAAAATGGGGAGTTGTGATGCTGGAGATGCCGTTGCGAGGGCCCACCTGATTGTCTTGTTTTGACTATAGACTTTGTGGCAGGTTTAACTGTTTTCCATTTGAGGAGTTACACATCTTGACTTTCCTGCGGGAAAACTATTCTGCGTTTTAATTCAGGTTTCAGAGAGAAAAAGAAATTTCAAAGGGGTTTGGGGCATTTGTTACCTTGCTTTGGGGGATTTACAAGTATGTTCCAATATTATGTATATTGTTCTGTGTTTCTTTGTCTTGGAAAGGATTTGCCTGTTACAGAATGAATTGGTTTGTGTTTTATTTACCAATTTACTGCTGTCTTAATGTTGGAAACGTGAAATCCTGTTGTTCCGTTTGCAGAGTTGATAGATCACAACTGTCTGTACGTGCCGGTAAACGTACCTCAGACTTCATGCTTTTGTGTATATTAGTATTGCTCTGAAAGAACAGCTTGTGGTTCAGGCCCTGTTTTTATTGTTTCAGAATAAAATTTAAGACCAAGAGGTGCCTCGATTTTGGAAACCAGATATTTACAGTGAGAGCTTCAGGGGGGGATGTTGTGGAGCAGATGCATTCGTACGGAGTAGGGATGTTTTCATGTAGATATATCCTTAATAAGAAAAGTAACTTATGATAGTGACAGAACTGTTTCTTAATTGAATGTTCTCTTTTCCTGAGCCATTGGCAGCTGTGTTAAGCTGCTGTTTATTAATTAGTACAGTATCCAGAATTAACCCAGTTCTTTTAATCTGTTTATAAACAGCTGGGAGAACATTACAATTATTACATGCAATTTTACCACCTGAAGACTATTATAAAATAGCACCGTATCATTTGCTAATTGCAACCTCAGTGTACCACGCACTAAGTCATGGACCTTAACAACAGCTGCGGAGCAAAAAACCCAAACCATTTAATTACATGCCGGGTTTTAGGACCCGGCCCCACTCCCCTCGCCCAAATTCCCGCCGAGGCCACTGTCTGATGATGGATTGCAGGACTGGAACCCGGCTGCCTGCCAGCTCGGGGTAGATTTGTCACGGCAGCTCGGGTTCAGAACCTGGCCCGGTGGTGTTTGTAGGCAGGCGAGCTCCCTGTTGGACTCAAACAGGAGTTGTGGTGTTGATTTCAAGTTTGGGGCGATGAAGGGGGAAAGGTTTCCTTCCAGATCCGCATCTTAAAAGCCTTCTGTACTTTGTTGTGTCACCAAGCCCTGCTCCTCCTGCAGAGTCCTTCCGTTTCACTCAAGCCAAAATACTCATGGTTTTCATTTGCAGTTCAGGAGAGCTGCCGAATGCCGTGTCGCGACCTTTATTGTGTAACGTTGGTTGTTTTCTTCTTGTCTGGTTTTGTTTTTTTACTTTCAATGCCTGCTTGACCGTGCCCCCCAGTATAATACTGCTACTAAGTGTGTAACAGATCACCAGATCACCCGGCGGTGGCTGCGCTGTGCCTTTGGTGGCATCCCCGCTGCAGTCGGTGGCTTCCCTGCCTGGCCCTGGCCGCCTGCCCCGTGCCCGCTGGTTGCCAAATCAGATGCAGTAAAACCCAGCAGAGATTTGCCACCGAAGTCTTGCAGAGTACCCTCCTCTGGCCCGTGTGTCCCCTCCCCTCTTCTCTTATGTTTCTTAACTGGAAACCTGAAAAATGTACAGAATCTGCATAAATTCCCCTAGCGTCACCCAGGATTTTAGCCATTCTGAACTTTATTTTTTTAAATAAGCTGAAAGACAAAGAACACAGTTTTACACAGTTTTCTTTCTCTTACGTAGCCTGGAATCGTACATGCTTTCTTTTTTTTTTTTTGTCTTTTTTTTTTTTTTTTAAAGCACAACTTTTTTTTAATAACTAAGGGTTTGGTCAAGTGGATTTTGTAAAATGTATTTGTCTGTATAAAGAGAAAATGAAATTATAGTTATTGTTAATGTACTGACATTAGTTACAGGTTAGTTTTAATTCTTAAATAATTTGCTTAGCAAATGCTATAAAATGGATGTTTCAGTTTAATGTTTAAAAAAAAAAGGTACAGATTTTTACAAGGACATAATATAAATTATTGTTCTGTAGAAAATACCCTGTTAAATATTGTATACGTCCTTCCCTCTGTACACTTTGTAAAAAAGACAAAAGAAAAAAACAAAATACATAGAATCATATAGGGATGTGTGACATTATTGTAATTGTGTACTTGATAATAACGTGAAAAAAATAAAATTCAAAATATTTTCCTGTTAACGAACGTTTTGGTCTGTTTGATGCCCGTTGGGTTGAGATCAAGCGTTGGTTCTGAGGGCCGCCGCTCACCTCCAGCCCTCCTCCACTGCGGCTTCGTTTTCTGCCCCCTGGTTTTCAGCCTGTTGTGAGGTGCGGGGGATTCCAGCCCTCGTTTAGTTGACACCTACCTCTATGAGAAGGTCTGGGGAAGTGCAAGCCGGGGAGGGCAGCTCTTCAAAATCCGTTTTAATGCCTGTTTTTCTATCGAAGAATTCACATCTGTTGAATGCCGTGATGCTTTTCAGCGAGGTGGTTACCTGCCAAGTGCTACTGCCCTGTCCCGAGCGGGAGTCCTGACTGGAAGGAGGTGATCAGCACCAGAACTCAATTAATAAGATGTGTTTTCCGACACCTCTTGCCTTTGGCACGCTGCCCCCAGGGTGCCGGCTCCCTTCCCCTTCTGCTGGGATGGGTGAGCGGGTGTTCTTGGTGCAGGAGGTTGCCCTCTCCTGGGGCTCTGCCCTGTCCTCACCCCCTGCCCCAGCTCCTCGACCCGCTGGGCTGGCCCCATGGTGGGGATGGAGAGGGCTTAGGGCTGTTCTTCCCGCTGCTTAGTGCTTCAGCCTGGTTAAATTTTACTTTTTATGGTCATGGTCCCTCTGGCCAGTTGGATCTCCTGTTCAGGCTCATCCCATTGACCTCACGTCAACCCGCTGTCCCCACCAACCTCATGACAGGAATGCTCCCAGGTGTCCCTGCCCTCTGTACCCACCTGAGATGGGAGGAGATGAGGCACGGAGGTGGTGGTGCCTGCTGGCCCACGGAACCTGGGCAGGTTATTTAGCCCCATGAGTTGAGTTTCCTCTCGCTGGATCCCTTTAGGAAACGCAGAAATAACGTGTGCCCATCTCAGTTCATCCTGGTTCATCCTGATTCATCCCGGAGCTGGGCTGCTGTTGGGCGACGCGTCGCAGTGAGAAGCTGTCAGGCCGAGATGCCAGCAACCTGCTTTTGCTTTTGTTTGTTTTCTTGTGTTCTCCTTCTACCTGATGCTCCTCAGCTGCTCATCGTGAAACTGCACATTCAGGGCACTGGAGAAGAAATATACCCATTTTCTGCCAGGAGCAGCCACCAGTACTTTCAGCTCATGCAGACTAGCTAATCCCACCCTCTTCTTGGATCTACCCCCTTTCCTCTTGGTTTTTCTCACCTGCAACAGCCCCACTCCTTCACTGCCAGGCTCCGCTGAAGGTTCCCTGGCTTGCCCAGGTATCTACAGCCCATGCAGGTGACGTTCCCCTGGCTGGGACGCTCAACAAAGGCATCCAGAGCCCAGACGCCAACCAAAGAGTTCTTTGAGAGCCTTATTTGCGAGCCAAAAGGCTGTATCACTAATTAGGGATAAAAAGCGTCTGGCTAACAGATCACTATGGTTCACTGGCTTGTTGAAGGTAGTAATTAAAATTAAATAACATATCATTAATAGGAAACACAATTAATACATTAACAATCATGACAGGTAGAAAACTGACAAAGGAGTGGCTGACTGGAACCAATATGCAGGTCAGCAGAGCAGTCAGGAGCACAGAGTTGTCTTGAACCCCTCCAGGGATGGGGCATCCACAGCTTTTCTGGGCAACCTGTTCCAGTGGCACACCGCCCTCACAGGGGAACATTTCTCCCTGCTATCCAAACTAAATCTACCCTCTTCCAGTATAAAACTGTTACCCCTCATCCTGTCACTGCATGCCCACTTCAGCTTTCTTGTAGGCCCCCTTCAGATACTGAAAGGTCACTATAAGGTCTCCCCAGAGCCTTCTCTTCTCCAGACTGAAGAAGCCCAACTCAAACCAACCTGTGATTATTTTGGGATTGCCAGGTGCTCCGCAGTCCCCAGGGGAAACCTGCAGCCCCAGCAGTGTGGTGCCCAGGATCTAGAGCAGCTCCCATGGCGCTTGGAGCCCTTGGAGGGGTCGCAACATCCTGCCGGGATGTTTCCTCCTTGCATCCAACAGACAAGATGAATCCTCTGAAACATATNAAGGTCCCTTCCAATCCAAACCATTCTGCGATTCTACAATATACAGGTGAAAAGACACTTTATGTGCCATACAAAAAAGGACCTAACAAGGACCTGATTTTTTTCTCGTACTGGCATGAATCAAGAGGCTGACACTGTAAAGGCAGCTTTAAGAAGTCTGGGACACGTTTTGTCTGACAGCCAGGAAAACAAGGAATGGCAGGGTTGGATCTATTTGAAAGGATGAATCATAACTAACAAGTGCTCACAGGTATGGGAGCTGGGATGTTACAGCAGGTCAAATGGCTGGCAAAAACAAAGAGTGCTAATAACGAAGTACTGGAAATGGAGAAAATATATCCTAATATTAATATATGCTAATGTTAACATATACTAATATCAATATAGCAATATATTTACTATATTTAAAAATGTAACTGTGGTATAATTAATACCATTTTACTTATACATCATGGACCTACTAAGAGAGTACTTTAGTTTCCTCACTTGCTAGGCATTCGATGCAACAGTTTTGCTGGGAAGCCTCTGCCAAGGAGCAGCTCGAATTCTCTGTGGGTAGTCAGAGCAATGTTGACACCATCGGCCCCATTGGGGATACCCAAAGCAGCACCTCACCAGACTGTTGACTGATATCATAATAAACCTAACCTGGATACAGGGAAAAAACCCTCCAGAACCCTGTATCACCATCCAACAGACTTTCCTATAGTACAACGTACATCTTGCAACAAGCCAACCAGCAAGCTGGGGTGGCGATACCATTTTGTGTTAGCTGCAGAGCAAGGAGAGCCCCATCCCTCCTCTTTTCAGAGCAGTTCTCTGGCTCAGGGCCGTCACCACGAATTCAAGTGCTTCACACTTGCAGGCACAGAGCCTGGGAAGCATCGGGAGAAGCTGGCCACTGCAGAAAGGCAAACAGCCTGTGCTCCAAGTGCCCTGGGCTGGGATTTCTGTGCAAGAACCATTGAAGGAGGGCAGGATCAGCAGGAGAGATGGAGGAACCGTTCCACTGAGACCGGGGAGCTCCTACCTGCAAATGAGGACCAAAACCTGCCCTGTAAAGCAAGTGTGAAGTGCCTGTTCCAGTGTGGCTGGCAAGCAGAACCCCTGTTTGTTCACCTTCCCAGGAGTCTAAATCCCTCATGCTGGGCCATAGGGCTTCCTGAAGGCTTCATGGGGAAGGAGTAAACCCCTCTCCTCCTCTGGCCCAGGCTGGAGGGAGGGATGGCTGCTGAGCTGGCAAGAGTGGCTGAGAAGCAACTCCTTTCCTTACTAGATGTCACTTTTCATCATCAAGAGCTTCTGAAATAAGCTGCAGGCAAACCAAATGCAACACAAGTACCCACTTAGCCACTTATAGAGGGTGGTTGCAGAAAGGACTGGCAAAAAAGATATTTCCTTCCTGTTGCAGGGAGGTGAGGAGGTTGGGAAGGGATGCCAGCAGTCAGGCACCAGCTGCGTTGCATTTCCCAATGCAGAAAACCCATTCCCAGGAAAGAAAAATCCCCTCTAATTGAAGGAACATCCCTGGCTCCCCAGGGAGGGGAAGGACTTGGTTTGCCATCTCTGTTTAAATAAATACATGTGGGATAAGGTAAGAGATGTTCCCCAGAATGTACATCTGCCCATGAAATCCTGCAGTGCTTGAGGGGTAAAAATATTTGGCAAGTGATGACTGTTCAGCGTGTAGCAGGCCTTACTTAAAGTAAACAAACTTGATCTTGACTCTGAAACTTGCAAAAAAAATTCATATTACAGAGAAGCCTCTTAGAGATGAGTTTCAAGTGCCTAAAAATAGCATTTCCCCCTCCTTTATTTATTTAAATTTTTTTGGCAAAGGGCAGGTAACATACAACTAGTCCCAAAGCCTCTGCCTACATTAACCAGCAGGCTGGACGGGTGGATAGAAGGGGACCTGTACAGGAAGAGGCTCAATGCTGAGGGTGAAATGTCCACCCTTTAGTCATGTCAGTGGGTTTTGTATGGTTTGAATGCCCAGGGCCACTTCTGGGCTGCAAGATCACCCCTGCGGGACTGGGGACATCAACCACTTCAGTCCCCAAGCCACACAATGCACTCTGGGCCGGCAACCCCCTATCCAAGCACCTTGCTTCCCCACAGGTGGGGTTTTGTTCCCCATGCCAGGATTAAGTAAATTCTTGTATCCAAAGCCTCATCAGCCCTGCCAGTGCTTAGCTCGTTAGCACTAAGAGGCTTGTGAGCCTTAAACCAGTGATCCCATTAGTGGGACCAGTGGTAAGAACCTGTTGGAGTCCTGCTCGCTCTTGGAGCTGCCCAGTTCCAGGGGTAGACAGAAAGCACTGGGGGCTGTTTTCTTTTGGCGTACAGTTGGTCTGGCCAAGATCAAGCTAAACCGTAGAATCACAGAATTGCAGAATGGTTTTGGTTGGAAGGGACTTTCAGAGGTCATCTGGTCCAACCTCCCTGCAATGAGCAGGGATATCTTCAACTAGATGAGGCTGCACAGAGCCCTGTGCAACCTGGCCTTGAATATTTCCAGGGATGGGTCATCTACCACCTCTTTGGGCAACCATGCCCGTGTCTCACCACGCTCATTGTAAAAAATGTTTTCCTTACATCTAGTCTGAATCTCCTCTCTTTCAGTTTAAAACCATTACTCCTCGCCCTATGGCTACTCTCCCTGACAAAGAGTCCCTCACCATCTCTCCTGTAGGCCATCTTAAGGTACAGGAAGACTGCTATAAGGTTTCCCCAGGGTCTTCTCTTCTCCAGGCTGAACAACCCCAGCTCTCTCAGCCTGTCCTCATAGGAGAGGTGCTTCAGCCCTCTGACCATTTCTGTGGCCCTCTGCTGGACTCATTCCAACAGGTCCACATCCCAGAGCTGGATGCAGGACTCCAGGTAGGGGTCTCACCGGAGCAAAGTAGAGGGGCAGTATCGCCTCCCTTGGTCTGCTGGCCTCACTTCTTCTGATGCAGCCCAGGACATGATTGGCTTTCTAAGCTGCGAAAGCACATTGTCAGGTCATGTCCAGCTTTTCGTCCACTAGTACCCCCAAGTCCATCTTGGCAGGGCTGCTTTCAATCCCCAGCTTGTACTGACACCAGAGGTTACCCCAACCCAGGTGCAGGACCTTGCATTTGGCCTTGTTGAACCTTATGAGATTCACATGGGCCCACTTGAACTGGTCCAGGTCCCTCTGAATGGCATCCTGTCAACCCAATGATGGCACGGTTCAGCTTTCTGAGGACCACATGGCTTTTCCTCTGACCACAGAGGAGGCCTCACCAGTGTGTGAAGCTCCAGGCTGCTGAGAGTGGGTTTGAACCCCAAAACCCACCCCAATACTATTAAAGGTTTGGGAAGAGGTGGTGAGGGGTGTCTCCAAATTAGAAGACTGTGCAGACTTCCTTGCCAGTGTGCACTCAGAAAGCTTGTGGTACTCCTGATCTGCTGGGCTTCTGCTGCTGGGACCCTTTCTGTTTGGAGCTGTTACGTGCAAGAAGCAGGATCAGCAAGGAGTGGCAATTGCTCCAGCAGAGGTGGAAAGCCCCCTACATGCAAAGCTTGCCCTAACTTCTGCGCCTCTCACTGACCTACTGGTAGTCAGCCCCCTCATGATAGCACCGTGCCTTTCCATGGCAAAAGTTCTACAGTCACCAGCTTATCCACACCAAAAGGACCTTTGAGCAACCTGCTCTAGTGGGAAGTGTCCCTGCCCATGGCAGGGTGATTGGAACTTGATAATCTTCGAGGTCTCTTCCAACTTTAACCATTCTATGACTCTGTGATTCTATTCCCTCTACTACTCTGCACTTGTGAGACCCCACCTGAAGTACTGTGTCCAGCTCTGGAGTCCTCAGCATTGAAAGGACATGGACCTGCGGCAGGTCCAGCAGAGGGCCACAAAGATGATCAGAGGGCTGAAGCACCTCTCCTATGAGGACAGGCTGAGAGAGCTGGGGCTGTTCAACTTGGAGAAGAGAAGGCTCCGGGGAAACATTATAGCAGTCTTCCAGTATCTGAAGGGAGCTACAGGAGAGCTGGAGAGGGACTCTTTGTCAGGAAGCGTAGTGATAGGACAAGGGGTAATGGTTTTAAATTGGAAGAGGGGAGATTTAGATTAGATATTAGGAAGAGATTCTTTCCTGTGAGGGTGGTGAGGCACTGGAACAGGTTGCCCAGAGAAGCTGTGGCTGCCCCATCCCTGGGAGTCTTCAAGGCCAGGCTGGATGGGGCTCTGAGCAACCTGGTCTGGTGGGAGGTGTCCCTGCCCATGGCAGGGGGGTTGGAACTCCATGGTCTTTATGGTCCCTTCCAACTCTGTCCATTCTATGATTCTTTGACCTGCAGAGGGTCAAACGCACCTGGGCATAAGGACAGCCTCTCTGGAGCTGCAGGGCTGGGTCGTGCTGTCCTGAGCTCTTCCTCCTGAAGCCTCCGCTGTCACCCCGCTGCCACCCTCCCTGCGCCCCTGCCTCCAGCCGAGGGTGGCTGCTCTCCGGTCGGGCAGCCGAGAAGCCGCCGAACCCAGCGGGATCCCAGCATCTCCCCAGCATCGCCCACCTCCCCCTCCGCGTCCCCGGGCCGGGCGGGGCCGTGTCGCTAGGTGGCGGTGCGGGATAAAGCCTTCTGCCCGCCGGCGCGGAGGTCCTCCAGGTCCCGGGGGCCCTCCTCCTCCTCTTCCATTAAGGCTCTTCACCTGCCCTGGCTTCCTTCTGGGAGCCCTCCTCTGGATCCCCCGGGGGATGGGGACAGGGCTGCAAGGGTGGTTGTTAAACCCACTTTCACCCAGTAGCTGCAGGGACCTTGTTGGCAAAGAGGTTCCCCGGAGGTGTCAGACCCGATGGTGGATGAGACAGAGCTCCCTGCAGAGGTATTGCCCCGCAGGGGATGGGGGTATCAGTCCCCACAAGCATGAGCAACCTTATTCCCTGGAAGAAGTTAAACCCTTGTTTCCACACTGGCAATGAGGGGAGGTGGACCTTACTCAAACCCTCTTGCTCAGGCTCTGTGCAAACTGGTGCCCAGCCAACCCCCCCCAGAGCAGGACAAAAGAGAGATGCCCACCCCATGGACCGTGGCTGTGAGCGAGGAGACCAGGACCCCATCCCATGGGAAAGCAAACCCCAGATTCACCAGGGAGAGATGATGGTTAATGCAAAGCAAAGATGGGATTATACGCTGTCTCCATCGTACAGGCAAATGCCTTCATCACAGCCCATGTTGTTACAGCGAGTACCAAAAGAATTAATGATTCACCACATAATTTCCTCTTCCCTTACTCCCTCCACCTTTCTTTTGCTTTAATGATCTGGTCCGGAGCCAACTGCAGCATCAGGTTGGTAATGACTTTAAGCACCATTTATGCTGCTATCATGACAATTTAAAGTGTCACTTTCTATTAAAAGGTCTAACTCCAAACGGTTTTAGCTGAAAGCGTTGGCACTGACAGTGCAATTAAATAAAGAAACTCTTTTCTCGGGATGTCACTGCAAACACATTTTAAATAAGGGTTCAGGAGCACCTTGC
Source organism: Thinocorus orbignyianus (assembly GCA_013400375.1). NCBI lineage: Eukaryota > Metazoa > Chordata > Aves > Ciconiiformes > Thinocoridae > Thinocorus > Thinocorus orbignyianus. The sequence continues at coordinate 1,395,134 of VXBW01000377.1, read as the reverse complement.
TAATTTAAACTACAGTATAGCTTTCCAGTGAGGAATAATACCTGATGCAGGGATATTTTCCACGCTGTATGACAGTTTTCATTGTCATCGTGAGACACTGCAAGGGGAGTGCTACATAAGCAAAACCCATCGTTTCAGATGCCCAAGAAAATATATTCTTCATGTTCCTAAAGGACTCGTTTACAGTCTTGCTTCCCTCCTCTTTGTAAGAACAAATCACTTTATCGAGCATCCACCTGATTCTTTGTCTCTAGCTACACCAGTTATCTTTCAGAAACACACCAGGTATGGTGGGCTTTGTGTGTCTCGTGTTGCTGTCATCTACAGCTCTTCAGTCATTTATACACCACATTGTTCTGAGGCTCCATCTGTTTGTAGCTCACCTGTAAAAATCACATCCAGTTCCTCAGCTGGCTGCAAAGAAAAAAAAAGCCCTTTTTTGCAATATCTGTGCGGCAGCTGCAGTGACCATGCCAGGCTGGCCAGACAAGTCCTCCTTCCTCACCTCCTCCACCTCAACACCACCTTCCCTCCAGTTCTGGCCCCTTCCCTCTGTGCTGGGCACAGTCCAGTCCTCCTTTAGCAAACACCTCTGGGTTCCTGATACTCAACTCTACCCCTGTTTATCTTTCAGTACCAAATCAAAACTAGTTTGCTGCAAGAGGGAAGAAATCGCTTCTATTTTACATGTTAAAAGTGTTTAACATCCTAATTGAACGACCTAGCAGCAGTATTAGAAATCACAGCATCACAAAAATATGGGTGCTCAACTTGGGATCATTTTCCTTATTCCTGTGGAAGAGGCAGTCTGACAACACAGCCTTTTTAGTTTTTTAAAAGAGTTACTAGACATCAGACAGAATAACACAACTGCAATCTTCAGTGTCTGCGCCTTAAATAAGAAGTTGAAAAAATACCTGAATAGCTTTAATGATTTGTACTTTATTTTAATGGCTTTAAAGCTTCTCCAGTACATGAGAGTGTCCCTTATGCTGTGACCACTCTGAAGTGCGTTACATCTGCTGGAAATAAATGAGTCATAACATTTGAGCTGCCCCTGTCCCTGTCTCAGTTGCCACAGTTATTGCTCTGAAGGATGCAGAGATATATTTTGAGATAAGTATCTGTAGGATGGCTATGGATATGATTTTTATGTCTACACAATTACATTTCTGGCTACGGAGCACCCCACATTTTACCACTTCATTGCAAAGAAAAAATGTAGCAAGAGAGATTGATTTATGGCTGACCCTTACAAAAAATAAAATGTAAGGGAATAGGATCGAAAGTAATTTTCTTTACAGAATTATGAATATTATTCTGCTTCATTTCTTTTTAAGAAAAGGAGAGCAAGAAGAAAAGAATACTGGTATTCTGAGGAGAAATGAAAGAAAGGTGCTACATAGTTGTAGAAGAAGGGAATTGGGGTACACGTGGCTAGGCCTTTTCACTTCATAATTTTGTCATCGTAAAAGTGGCATATTTGTTAAAATGAAAACTTTTCAGGAGAGCAATCCCATTTTCCAGTTTCAGTGGAGCGCTAGCCTTGTGCAAAGCCTGTGTGCTGCCTCCCCCCAGCCTGCATCTTCTAGCTAGATTTTCTGCCTTCAGCCTTACTTTCAAAGAGCTCAATTTTTCAAAGCTTAGGAAAACCTTTACCTTTGTTTTTTTGTTTTTGTTTTTGGTTTGGTTTGTTGTTTTTTTTTTTTAATACCAAAATATTTTTGATGAGGCAGAAGAAACAGTTTACTGTCTAGGTCTAATTTTGGATTAGAAAAGAAAGAGGTCTTCTAAATGTGGTCAGACAGAAGCACTCTTCAAGGACAAATCGTGTAAGCAGCACGGCTGTGAGAATGTGAAATGCCAACATGCTAGAATATTTGCCAGAGCACATGAAGGAAAATGAAAGAAATTGCAAAAAAAGATAAGCTGCCCTCTTCATTGTGCAAACATCCATGCGGGTCTGAAGCTCAGAGGCAGAGTGTGATAACACTGTATGGTACATCGGGGCACTACCTTTGATAGCACGTCAGTAGCACAAGGCGTCACAGCTTCATTCAAGCCCTGGCCAGGGTGAAGGGTGCTTCCACCTTCACAGATGTGGTAGCAAACAAGAAAACTGCACCCAAGTTTCTCAAGGAGATCTTCTAGTCACAAGTTTTGTGTAGCTATCTCTTGGATTTCACTGTGGTTAAGTGGAGTGAGCATCACATGAGAGCCCCCAGGGCCTTCCCATCAGTGAAAAGTAAGTGTGAGCCCTGGTGTTGGGCCCTGGGAGCTGGATGCCAGATGCTAGGAGAAGGGGGAGAGAAGGAGAAGGGGCTTTCTGGCAGTTCATGTGTGGGCATGCGTGTGTAAGAACTAGCCAGGAATGGCAGGCTGCCAAATTCCCTGGCTCCATCCTTCCCCACCCCATTCTTGCTGCCAGTGGATGGTGATCAATTGCCATGAGGATGATGATGGATCACCACAACAGATGATAATCACCATGATGAGGGTGATGATCACCACAATGGATGCCTTCTGTGGGAGGCAGTCCAGCCTGCCTGAACGTGGAGGTGTCCCTGTTCTGCTTCTGCTATGACAGAAATGTACCCGTGGCACATCCTTGGCCTCCTGGCGTAATGTCTTCTTCAGCTGAGGGGTCACATCAGAGCTATACAGCCTGGCCATGGGCTTACAGGTGTGCATTGATCTCATCAATGCTTACAAATGTCTAAAGGGTGGGTGCCAAGAGGATGGGGTGAGACTTTTCAGTGGTGCCCAGCAACAGGACAAGAGACAACAGGTACAACCGGTACACAGGAAGTTCCACCTCAACATGAGGAAAAACATCTTTACTTTGAGGGTGGCAGAGCACTGGAACAGGCTGCCCAAAGAGGTTGTGGAGTCTCCTTCTCTGGAGATACTAAAAACCCGCCTGGATGCATTCCTGCCCAGCCTGCTCTGGGTGAACCTGCTTTGGCAGCAGGGTTGGTCCCATCCAACCCTGACCATTCTGTGACTCTGTAGCTCCATCCCTGCTCAGCCAGGTTCATCAAGAGAGGTTTCCCCTTTGCCCAGGGTTAATTCCAGTGAGACAGGCAGAGGTACTTGTATCACTGGCAAAGAGCTCGCTCTGGTTTTGAGCCTCTCTGCCCTTTATGGAGCACCTTTCATTTTGGGACTTTACCCAGGTTACACAACCAGTAGGAAGTGTTTGTTCATGAGCTCTTACTGCAGGGAAATAACACTCCCAAACAATTAGCTAGACAGGACTGTGCAATTATTAATGATTTTACAATTATTTGGCCAGAACAACCCCAACTGCAGGGAGTGGTTCTGTCCTGTGATACCCAATGGACCTGCCAAAGTCAAACCAAGACAATAGCTGCAGATAGGCAATCTAAAAGTGCCTCTTTTCCCAGCCTAGCCCTTCTGCCAGGGCTTGGCTTGGAGGATCAAGGACCATATTTAAATAGGGTCATTTGGCTCCCTTCCTTCACTTCTCATCTTCCATAAGGAAATGACACCTAACCAACCTCATGCGCAGGGAGTTCATTTTCCCAGCTCATTCTAGGACAAAAATCAATTGCCTTCACAATGTTGTTTTACTCCAGGATAAAAAAGAAAACATTTGCAAGGTAGATATGAAAGACAACATATGTTACCTAAGTTTATTTATAGCTATTTTACCCTCTTCTGTCCTCTGGTGGGGCAACTCTCACCATGCCTTCCAGAGCTACACTAGCCTGGGTGTTTGGGACCATTAGGTGTGACGCCTTAGGCTGGCACCCCAGCTGTGCCAAGGGACCTTCTCTCAGCCCTTGTGTCACCCTTTGTCCCAACAGACAGGAAACCCCTTGTTTCTGCTCTCTTTTCTTCAGATCAGAAGAAACAGCTCAAACAGGCATTTCCCACAAGTGGCAGTGGCACCCTGGGGTTCCTCAGCTCCTCCTTCTTTGGGGCAGGCTGTACTGCTGTACCCTGGTGCTGGGGCTCTTCTTCCTGACCAGTTACTGCCAGATATTTTGGCACCCTGTTGCCATTAAAATCTCTACTTCATTTCAACGGATGAGTCTCAACAGCAACTTCTCAGACCTAATGAAGCACATCAGCCACACTCACACACCTCGGGCCTGCTCACTGGTCTTTTCTTCCAATCTCCCCTCTTTTCCATCAGATATCAATAGGGTTTCCCTACTTTTTTAGGTTTTCCTTCCCCTTTGAAATCCTTGCAGGGCGTGGTAAGGTGTGGGGGTTCAATTTTACTTTAGAGTTTTACCACTGAGGTTGTATCAAATACACAAAATGTGAGTAATTTATCGTATCTTTTTCAGGTATATGGGAAGACCCTGCTAGTGCAGCTTACTTCTTGTTGACCAGTATGTACCTTCTGTAGATGTAGAGGCAAGATAATTAAGGCATTTTAAAATTATTTGAGCATACAAAACATACAAAAGTACATTAATAAATCAGAGAAGTACCCACATTCTATAAACCAGCATCTAGAAACCAGAATATTCCAGGGATGCAGCTGAGTATGTAAAATGGTTGGTGTGTGTACACTACAGCACAGACACAAGGAGCGGATAGGAGAGCTGGGACTGTTCAGCCTGGAGAAGACTCAGTGGGATCTTCTCCATATATAAAAATACCTGATTTATACATGGAGTTGGTGTATGTATATATAGAAAGGTACCTGATGATATGATGAAGAGAGCAAAGATTATGGAGCCAGACCCTCCTCAGGGGTGCCCAGTGACAGGACAGGAGCAAACTGAAACACAGGAGGTTCCACTGAACATAACAAGATACTTGTTACTGTGAGACTGATCCAAAGGGTTTGTGGGGCCTCCATCCATGAAGATGCTAAAAGCCTGACTGGACATGGCCTGGAGCAACCTGCTCTTGCCCTGACTACTGGGGTGGACTAGGCGATCTCCAGAGGTGCCGTCCCTCCTCAGCCAGTCTGCGATTCTGAGTAATCCAGCATGACAAGTATGGTGTTTCCCCAAGACAACATCACTCACTGTTTCTGGGGGTCCTGCGCATGGGTGGTAGTGGTGAATGGAGAGCCGGTACTGGAACACAGCTCAAAGGGATGCTCTCCACCAGCACACAAAGGCAGCGGATTGCTTATGCACAGGCATACCTTTAATATCCTGAGATGGTTACTGACTTTGCTGCATCACAGCTTCTGAGGGGCACTCTCAGTTCCACACAGTTTTATACAGGTCAGTAACTTTCCAGCTGGGTAGAAAAAGCTTCCACAAAGGCCACTACAGGCAGTGGGAACTGCAGGCGGAAAGCAAGTGAAGGCTAGGAAACACTCATTCTTCCACAACTGAAAAAGCCAGAAGCACATGAATGCATTTGGAAACCATCCTGAGTATGTAACGAAGCTTTGCTTTATGCGGATCTATTTTTAAATACCAGAGGCATTATACCTGACTTTTTAAAAGGGAACAGGTTCATCAAGTGTTGCAAAAATAGCCCAAGAACCATTAAAAGCAAGCTTTTGGTTTGAATATATTTTCTTCAGTATTCCAGCTTATTGGATTAAGCTGTTACAAGCCTGATTCACAGAATGATAAGATTTAAAGAAATATGTACCTTCTGTTGTATTCTGTTGGGGGTTTTGTTGTTGTTCTGGTTTGGGGTCTTTTTTTCTTCTTTTTTTTTTAAGTCTTTAGGATATAGATCACATTTTCAATATTTTTTTCTGGGAAAAATATCATTAAAAATGTACTTTCGTTTTGAGCAAAAGCTGAGATTCTTACAGAAAATGAGACTTCAAGAAAAATACCAAGTATTAATGAGTTTCCATTCTTTCTAGAGAGATAACAATGTGGCTTTTTGCAAGTGTTTCACTGAATTAGTTATACTGATGTGAATGTTTTCAGCCATGGTAAATTCCAAGCAATTGTTGTCAAATGTTTATATGAATTACTTTCAGGCCACACAAATGTTTGCACTGCAGAAATTGGACCCTAAGTATTACCTGTCAGTCAGACAAGATAATAATTTTCTATCGTGAGACTCGAACACCCCACCCACCCCCCCAAAAATACACAGCTCAGCATTCAGGTGAAACTTATTCAGCTTCTTGCTTCCACTTACAAAGTCAGAATGAATTGTCGAGGAGTAAATATTGCAGAAACTGTAAACTAACTACGCAGAATTGGGGGACAGAGGAAAAAGAAACAAAGGGCATCAAAGAAATTATTCTCAGAAAATTATTACGTGGGAATGACAGTTCTGATACAGGACAGATACCATATTATTCAGCTGTCAACAAGGGCTGAAAGACAACGGGGGAGCTGTGATAGTTGCTATATGAAGGTGCTAGTCAACTTGTCAGATGTAAGGAAAGAAGAAATTGGTGGCAAGAGGGGATAATAGAAGAGGCAAGTGGAGGTAAATCAGAAAGATGTTAGACTAAGGGAGAGCTAACGGGTGCTGCCATGGGAACTGCCAAGCAAGAGTAGGAAAGCTTGCTTGGGTCTCAGATAGAGCGCAAACCTTGCAACTTATACATTAACATGAACAATTTATCCTGGAAAACAAGCAGATACTGTAATCAAATAACAAAAAGATGAGAAAAGAGAGGAGGAGGCCATTAGGAACATAAGGAGTATCTGAAAATATTCAGTGAATTCATCGAAAGAAAGCTGTACAGACAAGGTCTCTCTAGGGGCTAGCTCATAGTATGTTAAAATTGCTTCTGCCTTTTAAGCGCAGTTGTAGTTAAAGCACTGCCTAAGGTTACTGTATTTGAGCCAAAAATTTTCTTCAGGAAGCAAAAATATCTATTTAAGTATCACTGACACACTGCTGTCTCTGATGGTTCCTCACATCTGAAAGCTTGCCTGTTTTTTCCCAGCTTAGTGAACTTGGGCTAATAAAATTAATTGTCCCTTCCTACAAACTTGCCTTACTAGCATGTAAAACATCTGCTTTTCTTTCCTTTCTATGATTTTTGGTTTTTAACAATCTCTTAATAATGGCTTTCCCCCCTCAGTAAAAGAGCTATTGCATATCCTGAGATGAGGTGAAAACTAAGAGGCATATGGAACAGCTAATTCAAAAATGGTTCAAGAAATAAAACCAGAAGCCAGTATTACAGTTCCTAGCTGTTCTAAAGCATCCTTCCTTCCTGAAACAGTTGCTGCCAAAATTCACTTTGATAAAATGTGTGCATTTATGTTGACAAGTTTGTCTAGGAGAATAGTGTCCTGGGATGGGCATTAAAAGAGGCTTTGCTGATACTAAAACAAGGTGGATATCTGGGATATGCTGCTGCAGCTACCCTCAGTCATGCAGAAATGCCACGAAAATCAGCCTGCTAACTTCAGAGTAGCCTGAAAGCTGGGAAACTTTGGAGAGATGTGGCTGGTCTTCTACAAAGTCTCAGTTGATGATTGCTGGGTGAGAGCCCAAAGCAAGTCCTGCACTCCCAAGGTCACAGCTCTCACCAGGAACCTTGCAAGCCTCTCTCCTTTGGCTCTTCAGCCCCAGCCTTCCTACCAGTCTTGAGTTTGCTGTGAAGGCACCAGAAAAACTGTTGATATAAGTACAAGCACTGGGCACTGCATTGTATGGGGGTGATGTCCTCTTCTCAGGTTACAAGCCTGCCTATGGCCAGCTGATGCCTCTTTGCTGCTACGCCTGCCAGAAGTAGCACCAGCAGTTAGACCAGGATGGGCTGCCAGGCTGTGTCTGAGGCAGACCAGCCTACCTTTAGGCAAGTTGCAGAAGTGGAACATACAAGGTGTAACCTACCCAAAGGTGAGCTGCCTCAACATGCCTTTTTTGCCCCAGTCTCCCACCAGGTCAGATGTGGACCTTCTGGAAATGCAGGAGTACCAGAACTCCAGCATTTGGAGCAGGAATTTCAGTCTTAGCTTGAAAGACACAATCAGGAACTTCCAAGGTGTCTACTGGCAGATAGTACTTTTGTTTCCCTATGGAAAGAGAAGCTGTGAGTTTCACCTAATGAAACAGTCTTTGTCAAAGAAAGTCCTCTGGAGTTAAGCCATATACCATGTCCTGAAAGTCCTGTTCTGCAGTCTTTTGGCTCTGCAAACTGGAGGCCTAATTCACAATCACACAAGAGACCATGTTCATAGAATGTGTTGGGTTGGAAGAAACCTTTAGAGGTCATCTAATCCAACACTTCTGCAGTAAGCAGGGACATCTTTAACTGGATCAGATTGTTCAGAGCCTCATCAAGCCTGACCTTGAATGTCTCCAGCGATGGGGCCTCCACCACTTCTCTGGGCAATCTGTTCCAGTGTCTCACCACCCTCATTGTAAAGAACTTCTTCCTAATGTCTGATCTAAACCTACTTTTCTCTAGTTTCAAACCATTGCCCCTAGTCCTATTGCCACAGTGCAAACAGTGCTTCCACAGCTTTACTGCAGGCCCCCTTTAAGTACTGGAAGGCCACTATAAGGTCTCCTTGGGGCCTTCTCTTCTCCAGGGTGAACAACCCCAACTCTCTCAGCCTGTCTTTGTAGGAAAATTGCTCCAGCCCTCTGATTATCCTCGTGGCCCTCCTCCGGACCCATTCCAACAGGTCCGTTATACTGAGGGCTCCAGAGGTGGACACAGTACTCCAGGTGAGGTCTCATGAGAGCAGAGTAGAGGGGGAGAATCACCTCCCTCGATCTGTTGTTCAGGATGACTGTGGTGGGTGTTTACGTCCTGTGTGTGTGTTTACTCCAGATGGAAGAGGATGACAAATTAACACTTTGAACTAAGTAGGATGAATGTGTGTGAGGAGTGGAAGAAAACTGCATTCAGAGAAAACCCAGATACATACATAGTAAGATGACAACACTCATTACACCCATTCCACTTCAAATTGCTTTTCATTTCTGGCAGGTCTTTGCAAATTTGCTTAATGTGTAATCTTCCATATCAATGGATCATGAGAGTTAACACTGTCAGGAGTATGTCAGTGTTGCTCAGGCAGAGCTGCAGAGAAGGCGGAGGCATATTTGCAGCATTATTCTTTTAAAGCATTAGAAATGAAATCATGGCTATCAGATTCCATTCAAAGATTTGAGAGGGCAGAAGCACACAGAAAAGGAAACTTCTAAATATAAATGTGGTATGAATCTATTATTTCAGTTATTTGGTGATGACTTTTTGTATTACTTCAGAGTCCATTTTGCACTTTTGACAATCACAGATTTCTTGCTGTACTCCCTGACAACTACTAAGATGATGTGACAGCTGCTGATAGGATATGAATATGTATAGTCATTTGTGGCACATTATGCTCAAGGAGTAAGCTGATCTGAACCTGTCTTTGGGCCAATACAAATACCAGCTAAAGCTATTAAAAAGTGACACTATTCAGTGTCTCTCTCCCTACAAATGAGGCCTTTAACTCTATACTTTGCAATAAATCACAGCAGTTCTGCTTCGCAAAGTTAAGCATTTGAATTCAGCAACTACTTTTTAAAGAAACATTGAAAGGTAGGACATTTCCAAATGTGAAAGGTATTTTAAAAATTGACTCCAAGATCTAGTCTACTTGTATGGTGATCAAGAAACATTTAAATGTTTCTTGTCCTTTTGCAACCATCACCAGAGGGACCCTTCCAGTGCTCTGCTCTGCAGACAAGTACAGTTTTGTCATTGCACAGGCGGAAAAGCTGACACTCAGGTGGGTTTGCCTATCTTCTACAGTAGGATGAAAGAAATCTTGGTCAAAACTAAAAAGACACCACAGCTGCTGTGAATCTCCTTCATTGTATGCACAAGATCCCTATTTCTGTCCAAATGCAGACAGAGTAGAAACAAAATATTGGACTTCTAAGAGAACAATATCATAAAACCCAAGAATGGAACAGGTTATACTAACACAATGCGAATATTTAGCTGTCATATAGTGGAAAACACAAGAAATTATTATCCCCTTGGGAAGGACATTATAGCTTTCTCTGACACCCTCCTTTCCTCTGGCAGCCTGAGCTGGCTCTTACCCATCTCTGTGGGCTAGGGGAGAGTCAGTGAACCCCCCCCAAGCACACCAATGCCCTAAGGTGAAACCCCTCTTGTATTGCAACAAGTTGTCAAACATTAGAAAAATGTCCAGGAATGTATACCAGAAAGTAACAGGATGTCTTGCAAGTTAGCAAATTAGCGCTCTGTTCTGCAGAACCACAAATGTTTTAGCAAGGCTTGTAAGTCCTGGAGGGGACTTCCCCCAGCCTGAAGAGAAGAGCTGCCCCTGGCTTAGAGGATTTATGTTTGGAATATATCTGATCACACACAGGTCAGAGGTGCAGACATCACTTGCACGAAGGAAAGGAGTTGTGCTAGAGACAGCCGCACAGCCTCTCACCCTTGCTAACAGCTTCCAAAGTTATTTTTTCTGCTTTACTGTGACCTGTATAGTATTTCATAACGTCTCAGACCATCCCACTATTCCTGTCCAGTTTTGGTTGTTGTCTGAAGCCTAAATTGCAATTTTCATCTGCAGACAGTTTATCGTCTAGCTATTACAAATGCGTTCCTAATGTTTATTTGAAGGGGTTTGCTTTTCTTTTCCAACCAAACCATGCTCCAGGAGATCTTGCTTCTCTACCAAAATCTCTTCCATTGCTCCTGTTGACTCAGTTCAACTGCAGGACAAAAATTCGTAATTTGAAGGATGGTTGTGCTCCTCTTTCACCTTCACAGCTCAGTGCAAATTTGGACATTGCCTATGGGTTTTCAGTAAGTTTTTAAAACCATGAATTTCCCATGATGTAGGGACAGCTGTAAAACCCAGGTAGCTTTAAAATAACTTCAAACTGAAAACATTACATTTTTTTTAATTGTGACTTTCTTATTCTGATTTATATTAATTACTTACAAGGAAAAACATTAGGAATGCTCGTCCAGCCAGGAATAAGGTTCATTTTGGAGGAAGAAGACAATACAAACACACAACCTAAGCTCCCCAGCCTTTACTTGTAACACTACTTGCAAACCCAGCTTTAGAAATGCACTATCTGTATTTATAAAAGGCAAAAGGTACGGTTTTGAGCTGTAGGTAGACAGTCCTGGCTTTTGCCTGTGCCAGGCTACTGGCACAAGCAATCTCACTGCTATGGTGAATAAAACCTGTGCCAACAACCTTTTTCATTTTTACCTGTGTGCTCTTTTTGCCTTGCTTGCTAGCGCATGGTCTGTTTGTGACATAGACCAACAAGCCTCTAGTTTTCCAGAGTGTCCCGGTTTGGGTTTTTCTATTTTATTTTTATATTACAGTTTTACTGTTGTGTGTGTATATTCTGAGTTTTGATTCTTTTTTTTTTCCTCTTTCCACTTATAGCAATACAGAAGGAGCACAACACATTTCTGTCATGTTACAACCTGTGGGAAGACGTGCATGATCTGTCTTGCCCAGCACCTGACTGTTGTAGAAAAAGCAGACTTAGTCATTAATGGCCCAAGGTGCCATCTTCCAGTCAGAGTAAGATCGGTAACTTCTAAAGACACCCCTGCTTTCCCCTCCAGGAAACAGCCATAAATTAGGATTTCAAGCACAGCTGTCTTGAGTCTACACACCCTATTCCATAAAGAGGTCCTCAGCTTTTGTTTATCCCATTCCATAAAGAGGTCCTTAGCTTTTTTTAAGGTCAGCTGTCCTGGATTAAGCTGAAAAGCAGAAACTTCTATAAACAAAAAATCACAAACTTCCATTTGTGCACAATTTCCTCACTTTGAAACATTGCATTTTGATTTCCATCACTTTTATTTTTTATTTTAATGTTCAAAAATGTTTCAGATTTCAAAATTTGCTTTGAACAGCAGACGCAAAACAGTTCACACAGAAAATCTCAAACTGAAGCGTTTTCACATAAAACAAAGTTAAAAAATAGTGTCCTGTCAATAAATCTTTTAAAAACCACCCCTCTTATCAGCAGCTTCAGTTCAGACAAACTGGCATTTTTGACACAAAAACTTCTCAAAATTCTTGACTGCTCTTGAAGTTGGGGACTATTAGTCAGGACTGGGAAGGGAAAAAATCTACCAAAATTCACCCTAGGGAAAGAACTTCTTTATCCTAATCTGTTCTTTTTGATGCTGAAGATCTGTGAGGTTTGTCTTTGCCCATCAGTGCCCTTGGACACATCTGAGATGCTCACAAAGTGGCACTTACTTGGTCCTTAAGACATATTTGGCTTACTGCTCATCAACACTCCTTTGGGGAAAAACTTCTCCCATTGCCGAAAAGCTCTGCAATCAAATATATGTACTTTGTCACAGCAACGGCAGAGAAAATGCACTACCTGCCTCCATTCTCCCTCAGGATGCTGATTGTTGGCTACCCCCCTTACCACCAATTTGGGGTCCTAATTTTATAAGGTTCTTTCAGCTCTTTGTTCTGCTGTGAAGTACTGTGAATTTCCTTTCTGTTGTTCAAATTGTTCAGAATTTGAACAATTGTTTCTTTTCTGTTGTTCAAAATTTATGAGCATCAAATTGCTCATAAATTACTTTAAAAAGCTAAGACAAGGCAAATAATTACTCATATCTCAACAAAAGTGCAACAATATATTACAAAAATAATAGTTTGATTCTGCCTCTTTATATTTCTCCCCTATATTGACTGCCAGAAACTGATTTGCTACCTTGGAAGTGAGATAAAATCAAACCTTTTATCTTCAGAATTAATGAAAGCCTCTCTCTTTCCTCTTTTATTGCTTCTCTACTGATAAGAGTCTTCGTCTAAGCTTTCCTCTTAGAAGCACAGACGTGAAGCTTCTGGCACACCTGATATTCTTCTGCGTGTAGAAATTTGTCCATCTGAATAGGCATGAAAATTACAATTTAGTTTTGTTATCTTAATTTATTTAATTGTAGTCACCGTATTTCTTTATTTTTACAGTTTTTGCCAGGATCCATATAACAAGCAAATGCCATTATGAGTTTATTTAACAGTGATGTAAGTGTCCCTTCTCTTACATTAATGAGCCACTTTTTCTGAAATGGGTAGTTTATTACTGGTAGTAGGTGAAAAGTCAACAGCTTTATAGTGGAAAAGGTCTAGATGCTTCTAAGCTCAACTGTATTATATGCTATCGCTGAGGAAACTCCATTTAATTTCATTATAAAATCTGTTCGTGCCTTTGTAAACCAGACAATTGTAACTCATGTTTCATAGCTGGTTTGGTATCCAAACTTGTGAGAAATCTGATGTACAGTCCTATGGCACCAAAAATTGTTGATTTATTTTTCTAATACAAACTTTTCTTGCTAGCTTGAACTCAGCTGAAAATAATTTGCCCTCCAGGACTCTTTGACTGTATTTCCCATCTGCACTGATCATGATGGTGCCTGCTTGACTTCCCTACCATCAAAATATGTTAGCCTAGCCTATAAATCCTTTGTGATGGAGCTTAGAGTTTGTCCAGTGAGATAGCCTGCAGGATCTCCTGCTGTTCAGTTTCTGCACCAGGGCTGACATCAGGATTTCTGTCTACGGGCTTGGCCCATCAGTATGGAACAGAGGGGCTGCATCACCTTCTGAAGGCCAGCATGCCTCCTTCAGGGAGAAACCACAGATGGCATCAGCTCCTCTGGACCGCACACCACGGGGGCAATGATAACAACAGGCATCGCGTTCAATGATGCTGAGAGGATCCGGTTATTTCTGCAACAAGGCAGGTGAAAACGAAAGTCATCATAAAAACAGAAGAAAGATAAACATCTGCCGTGCTCTTTAAAAGAAGAGCACACTGGTAGAAGCAAAGGGGCATGTTCCTCGAGAAGAAACATATCTGACAAGTACAGCACCTGAAAGGGGGCTGAACCACAAAGTACTTGAAAGCCCCTGGTAAACGGAGGCAGGGAAGTGTGTTCACAAGTGTTTTTTTATTCTGAGGAACTGTGAAAATCTCTTGATGTATCTAAATGGATAGGTGGACCATTTATAAATGCTTTTCTACTGCTGAAGGTGTTTTTTGTGGCAAACAGCACGCATCAAACTAAAAGGTTAAACCAAAAACTGGACTAGTGAAGACGGGAGGAAAATGCCTGAGGATTTAAAGGATTTGCTCTTTGTGTAGATACCTAGCATTTGGCTTAGAGGCCAGTGCAGAGCGGGTACTGCTGAAGAGCCTGGGCTAAGCAAGTGTGCACAGAGCTGTGGACCTCCAGCTGTGGTAGCTGAGGGGTCATTGCATGTTCTTCAGTTGGATTTATTAAACTGAAGGACTGCCAGGCAAATATTGTTGCCAAGAAATAGCCCAGAATGTGAGGAAGAGGTGATGCATGCTGCCCCCAGATGTATGGCAGCTTTTAAAGAGGTGGATCTAATGCGCAACCCAAAGATGGCAGATGGTATTTCTAACAAAAAGGCATCACAGTAGATATGTGGGGTTTTTTTTATATATTCTATTCTGTGCAAGAGACCCTGGTAGAAGAAAGAGTAGAATGGATTTCTACAGCAGCAGCTGACAACTAATCCTGAACCTCTAAACTTCAACTTGCTGATTTTCTATAGGTTTGAGACGGGAAATTCTCTAACGCCACATCCAGTGTATGCTGCAGTGTTCGCTCCAAACTGGTATTGCTGAATGACTAGAATGTGCCTGTGAAATCCAAAATTGTTACTGTGTGGATTCTTAAAGAATTCTTAAATTGGAGCAGACTCTGGGTTTCTTTTAAATACAGTAAAATAGCCATGAGTTTTGTTACTTCTATACCTACCATGTGAATTTCTTTAAAAAAAAAGCATTGAAAAACCTGCCTCATTAAAAA
>VXBW01000377.1:1292397-1377850 GCA_013400375.1 Thinocorus orbignyianus | reverse complement strand
CTGGAGGCAGCATTCCAGCTGTGGCCCCACCAGTGCAGCATTGAGGGGGAGAATGACCTCCCTTGACCTACCAGCCACACTCTTCCCTGCACAGCCCAGGATTCCATTGGCCCTCTTGGTGACAAGGGCACATTGCTGGCTCACAGAGAGTCTGCCAGGACCCCCATATCCTTCTCCTCAGAAGTGCTTTCTAGCAGGTACACTCCTAAGCTATACTGGTGCCCAGAATTCTTCCTCCCTCCTTTATGCACTAATTCCTGGCATTCCTTTGCTGGGTTCTCACTTGTCATTTCTGAGGACTATCCGCTGTGGTCCCAAGACCTTTCTCCTGAGTGGCACCAGCTCCTCATTGCGCAGGCAGTCAGGGCTGTCCTCCTCCCCCCTACCTGAACACTATGTGTTTATCGATAGAGTGTGTCCCCTGCTGTTTTCTCACCCGGAGCTGTTAACCACCCCTCTGCTGCTTCTTGCAGCCAGATTTCAGCCTGTCTACCCAGAACAAGTCCGTGGGGTCACCAAATTCCATCATTTCATTACTCATTTCCTTTTCCTGGAGACAGCCTGAGAAGACTCAGGCTCCAGAAAGGATCCTTCCAGCAGATGAACTGTGCGGGAAGCGGAGAATCCCTTAACATACTTCCCTTTGGCCAGTGTGGACAATGGCGCCAGCTTTTCACCTCATGGCAGCCAAGATTAGCGGGAAATCTTTGGCGAAGGGCTCCATGGGAAGTCCTTTGAGCGCCTGCTACGTTTACCAAGCAGCTTTCTGCCTCCACAGGCCCCTGTGGAGCTGCTCTGACAGGTTGGGGTAGAGGTAGACCTGGCACTGGGGAACCCAGCCAGCTCCTCGGTTGATTCCCCATCCCTCCTCGGCTGGCATCCAGGTCCCCCGAAGGCAGGAGAGGGGGTCGGGGATGGCTGGCTTCCTCTAGAGCCCCTCCACGGAGGCCGAGCAGAGGCAGGGGGAAGCACCGGGCCACAGCCCCTCGTTGACCCCNGGGATGGGACGGGATGAGATGGGATATGGGAGGAGAAAGGAGAAGGCGTGCGGGAGAAGGGGCCGCCCGCTGCCGCCCAGCCGTTAACGGCCGCGCTGCCCGGACCCCCTCAGCAGCCGCTGCCCGCCCCCGCCGCCGCTCTACCCCGGCGAGGAAATCCCCCGGGCGCTCCGCTCCTCCGCCTGACAGGGGAAAGCCGAGCTGGCTTCGCCTTCGGGGAAGGAATAGAGAGAGGGGAGAGCGGGTAGGGTGTGAGGGAAGAGGGTGGTCGGTCGGCGGGGCCTGACGGTACCGGCCGGTTGACCTGTCCTCCGGTCTGAGGCACCTCCCGTGGTGAGAGCTGTGGTGTGAATACCCGCCAAGGTGTGGGCTCCTCCGCCCGCAGCCCAGCCGGGGGGTACTGGGGGATTTTTTGAAGAAGATTGCGTTAAAGAGGCTGGGGTAGCAGCTTCCCTTCGCAGGCACCGCCTGGTACGAGTTTAGGTGGGCTACGGTCACAGTAGGAGTTAGTGATGACCAGGAACTTCTCCTAAATCAAATGTGACACATCACAGTGCTTTCTTCTCTTTCTGGAAGCACATTTCTTGGAAGAAAATCCATCTTACCCATCAGCCGTAGGTAAAAAGTTGGTAACCATCAGCCATAAGTTGATACCCATGCCCAGCATGAAGGGAGAAGTAAAAAAGAATGTGGTGAAGGCATCGAGTTTTATCCCAGGCTAGATATATCAGGGGCTTATCCGTTGTTCATGTGCCCCACAAATTTCCACCAAGCCTCTAGAGTCTGCATACGTAAGGAAGTCCTGCACAAACGTGCTTATGAGCATACAATGGAAGCAAGGAACTAATTCCAAGTGAATACATTTTTGCCTGTAGTCTGCCTGGAAAAGTTCCCAGAGTACGCATTTAATGCATTTATTTATTTTATGTATTATGTATTCATTTATATTCTGTTATGTATTTAGATTAAGGACATTTGTCCTGGAGCTCCACCTTTCTGAATAATGCTTTCATTATTATTCTGCATAACGCTTTGAGAACATGGAAGCATATTCTTCCCATATGCTGCCTATGGATCCTGGAAAGATTTAGTCATGAACTTAAGTTGAAGTATTTGAGTATTTGGAGTCTATGGTCCACCTATGTAGCTAAGGATGAGTGCAAGTCTTTGCAGGAATAGAGCTTAGAAGCCCCTCAGGGACGGTGTCTTTACATTAAATGTTTGGAATGCTTATGAAATAAACCAGACCTTTCTGTTTTCTTTTCTCTCTCTGCAGGCCTTGACCTACCAGGGAGATTTCTCTTTGCTATCTTGACTCTGATGACGCTGATTGCCAATCTTGTGTTTATAGAGGAAGCAGTCTACATCTACAGGAAAATCCCTTCCTCCAAAAGATCAATCATAATTTGGGTTAATGCTGCAGCTCCAGTAGGTTATCACAGAAAAGAGATAAAATTGAATGTTGAAAATGGGGTTTCCCTGGAAATCCACATGAACCTGATTTATCTCTGCCCTTTGTACAACCCTCCTCCCTTTCTCTGTAGGTGATCGCTACTGCTTCATGCATTGGCATGTGGATTCCTCGCTCAACGATGTTTACAGATTTCACAGCAGCAGTGTGAGTATTCTGCTTGTTTCCAGACGTTGCCCCAAACCCTGAATTTCTTCCCTTTAAACAACTGCTGCTCTTAGTAAACACAGTCATTTTGTAAATTTAACAATTTAGTAATTTTTGGTTTGAGTTGAAATCTCTTGGCAGCTCTTTTCTGGGAGGTGGAAAATGCTGAAGCAGTTCGCAGGGCTACAGTCCCCTAGTGTGGGAACCTCAGTATGAGAGATCTGTGACTCGCATGTAATTGATCCCTCGGATTGACAGTTGCTTTAAAGCTGTACTCTTTCTCTCCTTTCTCTGCATGTCACGTGGAATGAGACTCTGACCTGTGACTTCTCTGCACTTTTACTAATGATGAGCTGTAGAGGTCTGTTATTAATGGTGGCAAGTGAACCTCCAATGAGTATATCAATGTAAAAATGTGCTGCAGTTGTCCTGATAAAAGCATTTTCTATACAAGCATGACAGCTCTGACATGCACAGGGGAGAAGGGAGAAATGTGGTCCTTGCTTTCTGGCAGTGACGACACAGCCCTGGTAGGCAGAGCCAGGTGGGGAGACATTGTGGCCTTGGGCACTCCGCAGTTGTTTTGGGGACAGTTTTGGAAGCCACTACAGGACAGTATCAAAGACTCTCATGAATAGCCTCATTACATTTACTAAGAGAGTAGAGTTAAAAAGGAGGGAAAACATGGTAGTAGGGAACACTGTGCGCACACAGAATTTGTGCAGGTAGTGCAGATTGCCAGAAACTCCCAAGGATCCAGTCTGATGGCACTTTAAACTTGTCTGAACCTCCACTCCTTCCTTGCCCAAGCTGCAGGTTCCTGTACCCTCACCTGCATCCACCACCACCCACAGTCTCCAGCTGCACACAGCAAGCCCTTTCAAGGAGGCAGTGCAACTGAAGAGGACCTCTTTGATTTGGCAGGGTTAGACTTCAGTGAATCGGTTCCCTAAATCCGTTTGGGACAGGGAGGAATGGGCAGTTGCACAATTTGTAGTACCTCGGAAGGGTTGAGAAAGTGCAGCTAGTGAGGGAGGGAGAGGTGGGGTTGCAGCAGTCAGTGCTTGGATCAGCTTTGGCTGCAGAGAAACCGCACCCTGACTGGGCCAGCACATACAATCATAGCTACGTATATATAAACCTAGCAATGTTTGTTGTTGGGTGGTTGGGTTTTGGTTTTGGTGTTTTTTGGTTTTTTTTGAGAGGAGAAATTGGACTTGTTCTGAAAAGTTTGGACCAGTCAGGATGGGATTAACTGATGGAAAAATATATCTGTAATGGCTTGGGCCAGAAAAGCCTCTGCTTTAATAGTGACTCTACCACCAGACAGCAGTGCGGCTTTGGGAAATTCCACAGCTACTCTGTGTCTCAGTTTATTCCTCTTTCAGTCAGATTAGGACAGTTCTCATCCTGGAAAGCTGAAGGTTTTTCACAACTAGTGGTAGAATTTTTCTTGACTGCAAAGTTCAAGATGTTGGAGCCCTGGACAGAAGGCAGCACTGGCCTGCGCAGACATACAAGAGACATGCAGGCAAGTTCAAGTTGGCATTGTCTTCCTCTCCTAGATTTTTTGCCATAGTTATCCACAAGTTCCTGCTGATGATGATCAAAGAGTGTGGAGGTCAAAAGCTGCTGCTCAGGCGGTTCGAAAATGATCACTTCAAGATCAGCACCGGTCCCTGCTGCTGCTGCTGCCTTTGTCTCCCTCGTGTGCGCATCACTCGGTGAGTTGCCCTTTAAAATTTCCCAGCTGGAAAACGACTGCTGGCATTCAGCCAGCTTGGCAAGGCCAGGCTTTCAGCAAAAGGCCTCCCTGGTTCCCGAAAGTCAGTCTCAAGCCATCTCTTTTAAACAGTGCCATCACTTTGGGGCTGTACGTCACCATTAATTTATTCCATTTTTATAATGCAGAATTTTGCATAAGAGTCGAGAGTGTGACCTCTCTCATTTTAACCCAGTGCAGTGTTCCACTCATAGTAATGTTAAGTACTGTGGTATCTGCCCAACTAATCACATTCTCTTCCAAGAAATCATTTGTGTAGTAAGCAGTGGTGTGTGGGAGGAGGAATTTCTACTCTGGAAACCCTAATAAGTGAGATTTCAGTTTCTTTTCATTCCAGAAGGGAACAAATGTCTCCAAATTGGGTATTTCTCACAAGCGGAATTGTCAAATTGAGGCTGTCTTGAAAGAAAAATTCTCTTACTTCGATGTGGTTGGAATGTTTCATTCTGATTTTGACTTGAAAAATACTTCAGATTAAAATATTTTTTAGAACAAAAAATAGATGCAATTCCTGGATAGCTTTGATCTCAACAAAGTGGCTTGTCTGGTGAGGCAAAAGAAAATATTTTCTTCTACTAAGCTTAGTATTAACACTCCTTTGAGAAATGGGGTGAAGATGGAGAGCTACAGGAGCCAGTGTGATGTAACAGAAACCCTGCTTCCTTTGAGCACTGCCTGCTGGGGCTTCTCCTCTGGCTGGTGTCACCCTGTCACTTTCACATTGCTCCACAGACTGGAAGCCTCATATATTTCCCAGGGCTTTCATTCTGGCACAGATCATGAGAATGTTTCTCTCATTAAAAGCAAAAACTGAAGGACTGAATGTGCAAGACAGAGACTTTTCTGTGAGGGACCATAGAGATTTTGTGGCCTGGTTAAATGAAAGCTGCAAACAGAATACAAGATAGTGGTTTGGGATACGTTTTGCAAAATAAATCTTTTTTATTGTAATAATTTTTCCTTAAGAGTGCAGTATTAGCATTTAAACTCTTCTTTCCATCATTTTCTTTTAATGGAATAACAGTAATTATTTACATGGAGGGAGGCACCAAGAAGAATAGGTAGTAAATCAACTGAAAAATATACCTCCAAAAATGGATGTAATACAATGATGTAAGATCAGCAGCTACAGATACGGATCTAAATGACTCCTACCAGTTTTCCTGGGCATTGGTTTGGGTGCATTTCAGCAGTCAGAGGTGAAGAAATGCCATGGGACACAGCTGAGCTATAGATCTAATGTGTCACCAGCATATTTGTTTCTCTTTCCATGTCTGTCACCCTCTGTATAGGTTGTGGTAGCTGGGAGCTTGGGAAAGGATCCTCTACTCTGCCCTTCTGTTGATCAGTGCAGTGAGAGCTTACCCAGGATGATTATAGCTAATATTAACTAATTTCAGGACCTATACAATGCCTACTCCTGCTGGGAGGAAGGACAGCTGTCTGTTTTTTACAAAAAAGGATTTTGCTGATCAAAAAGCTTAGGGCTCCTTCTCTACTGTCCGCAGCACTGGGAAACCCATCTGCTGTCTCTGCTTCTGACTTCCAGCCTTTTCCCATTACAGTCTTTGAAAAGGCACATGTGTTAAATGGCTGGCCACCTGTAGGCCCTTCCACATGTGTTTGTGCTTTGTGCTGTTCATAACTCTGTGGTTATTAGCTATATTAATTGAGCAATTCCTGTAATTCCTCGTTCATGGCTATATCCTGTAATGCACTAAATTCATTAGTCCATTAGTACAGTGTCTGCTGAAGCGTCTCTGGTGACGGTCTCAAGGGCCCAAGGAGTCACAGCAAAGACTACGTTAACAGTGTGGGAAATGCACGGGCACAGACTAAAATGTGAGCCAACGGCAGCAGCTACAGCTTGAGCTGTGAAGACTGAAGGAGACTTCAGGGCAGTCAGCTTTCACGTCCTCTGTTAGGAAGGGCATCTTCCCCTTTTCTGGTGACCTTCAGTGCTGGTGGGCCAGGTCACTGTGTATGGGCTGTGTTCTGGACCCAGTTTATACTGGCAGAAGTATGAAAATCCTGGCCTGGCCTGCTTGCTTTGTGCAATTTGCTGAGTGAAAAATAGTTCCTTTCTCCTGTTAAGAGTACAGAGGAGCAAACCAGACACTTACATGGTGGTATTCGTGATATATTGAAAAACTACCGTTCCTTTCGCCTAGGTCTGTGATTCCTTTTCTTGAAGGAACTAGGAAGTGTCTGAGGAGCAAGACTAAACTTTCCAATTTAATCAGAAAACTGAAATAGTAAAGCAAGAGCAAGTGACATTATTGCTCCAAACCCAGTTATGCTGCTACTAGCTCTCTGGTTAGTGTCAAAGCAGAGAAAGACATGACATTTTGCCCAGCTTTGGTTAGTATGTAATTGCTACAGAAAAGGAAAAGTACTATTTTTGTAGAGACTCTACTACATAAACACTAGGTAATTCTTGGAACAATTTTCTAATCTTGAAGCTGTTCCTCACCAGATTTTAGCCACATGCTACAGGAGTGGGAAAGTTTTGCAGTTGCCTATCAGGAAACGTTATCAAGGTTGCTAATAAGATTTTGGCCTATGTGATTTTTATCTTTTCTTCTGGCCAGGCGAACCCTCTTTTGGATGAAACTGGGCACCTTTCAGTTTGCTTTCTTTCGACCCACGTTCATGTTTTTGTCGATAGTGCTTTGGACTAATGGCAACTATACCCCTTACAAAGTAAGTAAATATTTTAACCAGAGAGGGTCCACAAAATCCATAGGTTTTAAGGATGATGTGTCTTAGTATCTTAGCCTACAACTAAATTGGGAAATGTGGGAGCACTTCCAAGCGAGGCTTACTGTGTTCTTTTGAGATCCTGAAGCACGTAATTTCTGCCCTGACCCAGACTCTCCATTTCCTGGCTTCTCTTGGAAAGAAACTGAGCAGCAGGGTGGGTTAGGCATCAGATTATGCTCCAGTATGTTTCCCAGCTTGCATGGTTAGAATGGCAGGACTGCAAATTGCCCTGTGGGACATACCTGGCCTGTGTTTTGTAAGGTACAGCCTTAAGAAACAAGTATATGTATTGGTATGTAAACAGGAAGCCTAATTCTATTTGTTTATTTTTTTCTGCAAATCATGGTGATTTTTTGGCAAGAGAAGGTAATACTGTGCTTCTACTTTGTACCATCTAAGCTGCAAGATGATGGAGAAGACTGTATCTCTGAATAATTTTGCACCTCTTGGATAACTCAGATTAAAAGTAATAAATTTTATTGTTGTTTCATGGTATAAAATCAATGGTCTCTCTGAGATGCCATGCTGAATATGCTCTAATGAGCTGCTGAGAGTTCCCAGGTGCTGCTGGGGTCAGGTTGTGGTACCTTCCCAGACTGAGATTTACATATCCATGCCTGCTGAGTGAAGGCACTGGGTTAATACTCCAGTTCGTATTGTGCAGTTTCCCCCTGCAAACCCCAGCAACTGCTGCTGCCATCAGCTTTCAGGGAGACAGAAACAAGCATTTTAATGTCTGCATCATCCGGTTCACAACTTCTTCCTGGAAACAGTAAAATGCACTGTAAAGTTTTATAGGTACACTTGTTTGATTTGCTTCTCAGTTATCTCCTAAAGAAGCTGCAATGTGGATTAACTGCTTCATTGGTGTCCTCACCATTCTTGCTCTGTGGCCAGTTGCAATCATGTTTCAACGAGTTAGGACTCTACTTACCTGCAAGAAGATCATCTCTAAGTTTGCTCTTTATCAGGTGAGAAGTTTGATGTTTCTTGTAAGAATTTTTCTTGAAATTCTTGATGTAACACTGTCTTTCTGGTTCTTGGTCCTTTTGTTGAGAAGTTATAGTATTGGGTTTTCCCCTCCTGTAAATGCACTGTGTAAAGGCATATTTTTACCTGATTAAAGCTGCATCCCTTTGAAGCACTGTCTTTGGCTGCTGTTCAGTTTCAGCTTTAGCCAATTGCCTCTAGTCTCTCAGGAGTGCTGGAGATGTGAGAGCCAGGTAAAATCCATTCATCTTTAGGCAACTGAAATCAAAACAACGCCTTCTGCGAGGCTTGAAGGAAGCTTCGTAGGTGCAGGATCCTGAAATACAATGTTAAAATGCTGGTGTCTACTTTTAAAAAGTAGGAGGGAATGCGGACCATTGTGTGGGTGGCTGTTGTTTGAACTGTCTGAGTGTCAGTGTCACAGGATTCTGTTTTAACAGTATTTTTCTTGGCCGTTCTGTGCTTCAGAGTTAGATAATAATGAAAATACTGTCTGAGAATCACTAGATAGTAAGGAACAGAACCAGATTGAAAAAGCCCAGAGACAGGGCCACCCTCTCCCACATCACCCTGAAGAGAGTTCAGCAGAATACTTGAATATGCATCCTTCTTGAACAGACCACATAGAAAGGCTAATGCACTAAGATCTCTGTTAAGTAAGTTATTAAGCTTTTGCAAATGCAATAAACAGGATAGTCACACCTGCAAAATGATGCACAAATGATTGTTGCTGAACCCAAGCTGTGAAGAGTCCTTCATCCCTTCTGGCAAAGAAGCCAGTTCCATATAAGTTGGGGAGTACCACATCTCCCTGCTGTGACAAAAGGAGGGGACAACAGAAAAAGTGTTCTTTGAGTCCTTCCTGCACTAAGGGAGAGCATAAGCTCATTGGTCAGATTAAGAGGAAATTTATAAAACATTGTTATCTATTATTCAGAGCTCAGTATTGTTTAAAATCCCAGCTGGGAGGTCTGTATAATGCACCTCCCAAATGAAGGGCTGAGAAGAAATAGTTTTCAAACAGAGGTTTAATTTAATACTCACATTCAGGGCAATACTATCCTGACCTAAAGATGAATTCTGCAGAGGGGCAAGCAGCCTGCTGCTAGGTGGGAGGAGAGGGAGGGCAAGAAAGGAGGAATGAGGCAAACAAGGGTCCATTATGAGAGCAGAATTGTTCCGTGAAATATAAACCTTTTCCTAGTTTAAAACAGGCATCTGTTTTCTCTTTCTGGTGCAGTTTATCCTCATTCTGAACCACTTACAGACAGCTATTATCAACATCTTGGCCATGCAAAGAGTTATTCCCTGTGCTCCACCTCTCTCTTCTTCAGCAAGAGGAGCATGTAAGTTCTGGGAAGGATATTGTTCATTTACTTACAAAGGTGACAGTTCAGCCTTGCTAACTGCAGTATCTGGTGTTTTCCCAAAACAGTAGTTCCCTGGGATCATGTAGCTTTTGGAGAATCTCAGTTTTACTTGAAAAAGAAAAATAGCCAAAGTTTTATAGCTATCATAGTCACAGAGAAAAACCTGAGAGGAGTTGGAATCAGAAATGGGAGGACAAGAAATCAATGTGCATAATTACTGTTAAATCTCTTGTATTTTGGATGCGTGACTTATTGCATGCTTATTGGTGGGCAGTACTGTAATTCTGCAACTCATTTTATTGCTGAGAGTGAGACACTTCGTTATGGGGACAGGATGGTAAAGTTTGTTCCTTTTGCACAGATGAAAATGAATAAGCCAGGTATTTATTTTGTGTCTCATAGCCATTTCCCGCTTTTGGAGGCTTTTCTTTACCTCCCTTGTTTTTTTGGCAGATATAATCCAGCAGCTACTCATCATGGAAATGTTTCTGATAACCCTAATTTCAAGGGTGGTTTATCGGAGGAGATATGATGACCTAGAGCCTCCAGAATGTATGGCTGTAGAAGCTGGGGACAACAAGCAGACTCCTAAGATTATCCTGAATGGCGCAGTTAGTGAAGATGGATTGCCAAGGATTTAGAAGGCCCAGTGCTCCTATTCTACAGGAGCTGGAAGCTCAGCTTCAGGACCTTGCACCACAAGTAGCCACTGTCCACATCAGAACAGCTTCGGACATAAATGGTGTGAGCTGAAGTACTGAAAGGACTGCTGGTGGAAAGAGAACCCCATTTATTCTCCAGTGATATACACGTGGTATGAGTGTTTTCATACCATGTACTCTTATCCTGTTACTGAGCACTTGATGGTATCCAAACTGTCTCACAATGTGATTTTCTTTTATTTTTGTATTTTAACTATTATAATGACTATGATTTAGAGTTAATTCAGATAATGGTTCATCTCTTTTGCCTGTTTTAAATCTTATTTCGTCGTGGATTGCTGCCATATATCCAACACAGCACTTTCCCTTCTTTCCTTCATAAAAATTTATCAGCTCTCACTCTATACCATGAGCTCACCATAGCTAATTCTGATCAGTAAATACATTTGCGTATGTTTGTTCTGAAATCTCCAAACCTGTCTGGGCTCTTCACCTTCATAAATGATGATCTCTTTAGGGCAAGACTTTTTACGTTCCTTGGCATTTCAACTCCTAACTTGGTAACTACACAGTTCCTGTTTGTAACTATGCCACTGACAGATGTTCTTCTGGGGATGGTAGATTCTCTGTCACTGGCCTGGAAAAAGAAAGTAGGAGTTGGAGTCTGAGAGGTCTTCTGCCACTGCTTTGTGATGTTATTTGGTGCTTTGGTTCTCTGCTTGGAAAATAGGAATAGTGATACTCAGGATCCTTGTGTTAAAAGATTTCTGTGGGGATAAGAGCTCTTGAAAGGAATCTTTTTCAAAAAAATCTTCCCTCCCCAGCTTTTCCACTTCAAATCTGACCTGTCCAGGTGTCCAGTAGGACTTCAAGTACTACAGGATCCTTTCAGTTTGTACTCATTGCTCTGTTTTGCATAAACCAGTTTTTATGTTTTGCAAATGATCGTGATGTTTTTGTATGAACCTAATTGTTTTGGTTTCACTCACTATAATTTTAAAATGATACTCTGTTTAGTAAGGATTTGGATATTCTCTTTGCTGGGATGGGAGGTGCAGCGCCCCGTACTAGCACTTGTCTGGCCTCATCTCATTTGATCCCTGGAAGGAAACACCCAATCCACACAGCAAGAGTGCTTATTCCATGTGTAGGCAGGGAAAGTGTTTCATGTTGGAAAAGATGTCAAGCATGTTTCTTACCTGGGTTGTATCAAATAGAACTTGCCATCAGAGCAAAGCTAGGCGGAGAGTGGGGATGTATTTTTAGTTTACAAGGAATTAAAAAGATACTTGCACTTTGGGAGCTGGTGGAAAATGAAAAATTCTAAAAGCAGCTAATGAACCATCTGGAAGTAGAAAAGGGGGTTAAATTAAACACAGTGTTTTCTTCTTTCTGATTGAGGTCAGAAATAATATTTTCTTTGACAATTGAAGGATTGCATTATAGTAGAAAAATTGAATTATTTTTGTTCTGAAGTGGTTGAAGCAATTTTTATATTTCATTATTTTCTAAGCAGTCGGTCTGGGAAATCAATACAGATTCTTAAACTCACGAACATGAGAGAATCTGCACATTTCCCTTGAAAAATAATTTCGGTGAAAATTTTCACTCTGTATGAGAGTGTGTCAGTAGAATTAACTGGGATCAGCAACATATTCTTAACATGGGAAATCTTCTTAATGTTTTTTCATATTATGGCTATTAGTATATTCCTAGTGTTGCTTGATATCAGTTTAGTCTAGGCCACAGATGTATTTGTAGACTTGTAGAGCAGTACTTAATTTCCTAACAGCATTGGGACTGACTGGCTGTGAGTTCAAGCAGCTTCAAAATTGGAAAATAAAACATTTTTTAATTGGTAGGGTGTCTCTGAATTGTTGTAGAAAAGACTTTAATTACTAGAGCAAATGAGACAAGTAAGTATTACTAGAAAATAATTTCTCTAGCATGCCTTGCTGCCAGGGGGTCTGTGGTATGGAAGAGCAGATCCACGCGCTGTAGCGTGGAAGGTGCAGTGGAAAACAGATGACGTGTGTGGAGAAGTGATGGTCTCTGTGAGCCCAGCGAAGGAGCTGCTGGGGTGCAGCTCTGACTTCACCCGCCATCACTGGTCTGGTTTCTGTCATGTCTCTGAAGTGCCTGTTAAATTGATCTTGTAAAAGTCAGTGTGGGTCTGATTTACCCCCAGGTGTCACAATCTGTTTTGCTTTTGGATAGGTATGTAATTTTTCTTGTGACCTGCCATATTTTGGGAATAAAATGTTCCATGGTCATTTCAAGTGGACTTGAGATTCGGCAGCAAAAATTTCTTTTTACTATGTACAGTCATGGAAAACTTGTTCCAAAAATACACTTGCTTACACAGAACCCTTTTCAGAGCAAAATTGGACATACTATATCTTAAATATCTACCTAAAAGCTTTCCTGAGTTACAGCTTATGCGAGTGCAGTAGAATGTATGGGTCTTATTGCTACAAATTTCTTTTTTTCTTTTGCTTTGGAACTTTTTTAATTAAGAATTTCTTCTGCAGCTCTGGCTCAGACCAATAGCTGTAGCCTGCCTAAAATAGGTGGGGCTTCTAGGGTAGGCTTCTGGGAGCCAGCAGCCAGCCCACATTGCAGTGCATTCGTTCAGGTGCTCTTGAAATTAAACATTGAAAATTAAAAATTGAAATTAAAACGTTGCAAATCACAACCTCCAGGTTGGACCTTAGGCAGTCTGAGTGTGGAAAAACAAAACAGGAACCCGGAAATTCCTCCAATCTCAGTTCTGATAAGGATCCCTTTCAGGCAAGTGAAAAAATCTGCTTGCAATTACGTGTTTGTGATCAAAACATTTGAAAACGGGTAACAAAAGCTAGAAGATAAATTTCACAACTCATTTTATACAGCCGCTGTAAAGTCATGAGTGTTAAGGTGAGCATGTAACCTTTCTGTTACGTTTCCATGGGATTATCACGTGAGGAAGGGTAAAGGTGATGTTATCCGTGTCTTTTGCTGTGGTAAAAGGTGCCAACACCATTAAATAGAACGATGAGCATTCACAGAGATGAGTGGTCAAAAATTAAGAGAGTTTAGGCGTTTGGAAACAATTCATGAGGACATGGGAGAAGATGAGTTCCGTTTTTTGGGTGGTTGTGTGCTAAAGAAGCAGCTGCAAAGATGGGCAGTGACCCATGGACTGGGAATGAACCCTGTGGGGCACCTTGTAATGTTGCAGGAGTGGGTTGGCAAACAGAAGTGCTCTTAAAAGTGGTTTTATTTTTAAAACAGCACTGACAGAATCCTGCCTGTTCCAAAAGAGCACAGCGCGGGCTCCTGTTGGCTGCAGCACGGGCAGAGCTGGAACCTTGTAGAGGTTGCCCCAGCATTGCTCCTCACAAGGGCAAGCTGGCATTCCCTGGGCAGGGCTAGCTACAGTGGCGGTGAAGAGCATATTTAAGGGCATGTCTTCACATTTCAGTGTATCAGCAGCAAAGGCCTGGTGACTTAATACCCAAAAGATTTGTTTCGTGTGTTAAGAGAGTGCTCTGCTGATTATAGACCTTTCTATCCCTACCTCCCCCTCAGGGAGCCGGTTCCTCCCTGCAAGCCCCAGGGCAGCCAGATGACAGAGCATCCTTTCCATGCTGAATTGTGATCCCACGGGTCCCAGAGCCAGAGCAGGGGAAGAAGTTAGGGAACACAATAAGAACACAAACGATGGGCAACTGAACAAGTTAGGTAGTCATAGTGTAAGCAGTAGAGAAGCCCAGTAGAAGACTCCTGGGTAACTGAGGGAAAAGGAGAGCAGACATTCGCTACACAGCCATGAAGATGCTAGAATAGGTGTGTGTTGCAAGAACACCTCTTCAGTACGTTGCCACTTGGCTTCCTTACCCTTCCAGTCAAGGTCTGGCCACTGCTGACAGTTTGAACGCCAATGCTCTCTTACTGACAGCCATCCATGTAAAGTATTCCTTCAGGACATGTCATGAACATGCTCGCACCTCCCTCGCTCCTGGGTAAAACAGCTCACTGCTTTTAAGACACAAGTTGTGAGTGAAAAGGGCTAGATAACACACTCTTATTGCTTTAGATCCCTTTAAAACTGTTAAGTAGGTAATTCCAACACCTGTCTGAACTCAGCGAGTGTGATCGGCTTTGTTTTAGCAAAGGGGAGCTGAGGCAGAGAAATCTCGTGAGCTTGCCCGAAACCCTGCAGGGGAATTTTCTCTCAGCTAGGACCAGGCTGCAGGAATTACCCAGTCTCACCTTGCTGCTCTGAAAAATACTGCCTCTTAAATGTGGCAAGATCACAATTAAGCTGAGTGTCTGAATTAATTAATGGTTGGGTGGGTTAGATCACGGTTAGATAAGGCGTCCACCAGAACAATAAAATGAGTGGCTTCCAGCTTTCATAACCTCATTCCAGTAAGAGCTACGGGTCAGAGCACCTCTGTCAGTTGTGGAAGTGGTGTGAAGAGCAGACCTTTGTATTGCTGACTTGCCAGAGAAAGTGGGCAGAGTATCTTAGGCTATTTTTCTCTCCTAAGTCACACCTTAGTATAACTCCCCACAGATCATTGCGCAGCCTTACTAGTAGATACCCACAAACCCTTCATTTTTCTCAAAACCCCAGTTCCTATTAAAACATCTTGCGTGAAGGCAACCAAAGCAGCACATTTAGAGGGCTCAGAATTCTACTTTTGCAGAATATTCCCCTTCCTTCCCCTCCCCTCCCCTCCCCAATTTGTTACTCTTTCTTTACAATCAGAAGCAGCTTGTTACACCTATACCGGTGCCACTTACTATAACATAAACCAAGCAGTTACTATAATATAAATAATGGAGCAGTTGGTGTGCCAGTGTAGCACTCGAAGGCACAGGTGGCTTCATGACATACCTAAGGCAGTTTGAAGTCTTAGAATATTCTTTATTGTTTTTCAAAGGAGGAAAAGAAAACCTTACCACAAAAAGTGCATTGAAAAACAGGAAGAAGATCTTACTGAATAGTTTTTACATTTTTGTGACTTGAATTTTGGCAATATTTTGGGTGATTTTTGGTCAGTTCTAGGGAAGAGAGAAGAAATGTCCAAAGGCGATTTCCCCTTCATTTGTGGATGTCTCTTCCCTTCACAACTATAAAGAGGCCACCGCCTTTAAGACCTGACTGCCCAGCATCCATTATGCAGACAGGGCCACAGCATAAGTAGAAAACAAATGGTACGATAAACTTACTTTTGTTTCCTTTAATGCACTTTAGCAGCTGAAAAGTGTCACTGTCCCCTCTAGAGATTTAGGCATCAGCTCACAGGTGCCTTCTGAGATCTAAGGCATAGTTTTGAAAGAGTCTAAAATCGGTTCAGGCATCTTTGAGAATGGCTGAAGTGTGAGAAATCACGGCAAGACATTCTGCGAAGCAGAGCCATGAGAAGAAAAGCAAGACTGCTGGCAAGGGGGAGGGTGTTGGCTGAGGGGTAATTAGCAGCTCAAGGGTTCTTGAAGAGAAAAACCAACATGGAAAACATACAAAATCCTACTGAAACAAAATGAAGTAGCCTAAGGACAACAGCTTAGCACTGTCAGTGATCAGCCCCTTCCAAGAGGCTGCAGAAGCCAACCTTTCCCCCCCAGCTGAAAGCTGCTCAGCCAGCAGTGACTCCTTTGGTCCTTTATCAGGGGTGGCAAGCGTATTAGCTTGTTAGCTCTACCTACACACTGTGTGTGTTGACCAATAAATCACCAGTTTTCCTCTCTTAAGTTGTGAAATCATTTCTGCGGAGGTTTGGTATGTAGCAAAAGGCACACAAATTAGCTGGCCCAGAGGGGGAAGGCTGAAAAATGAGAGAGAACTCTTCAGTAAGGGCAGCACATCCTCCTGTATCACAGTCTAAGAATCACTGCCGTACAAACTAAAAGAACGGTGAGAAATAGCATGAAAGCAACTTCTGAATTTATTGTCATCCTTTATTGCAATCTCCTGGAAAAGGTGAGTTTCTGTGTCTCCTTGTAGCCTTGCCATACCCAGCCAGCAAAGGGTGTGAGCTAATTGTTAAATTCAGTTCAACAAGTTCCTCATTAGGGGGAAATTACCCGAGTTTGAAATCTGCTAATTTTCCAATCAGGGTGAGTGTTTGCACTTGTGATTTGGAAATAATTAACACATGGTATAACATCAAAACCTATATAAAGGCTAACGGTAGAAGACTAATTTCCTTGGCATGAAAATGGTGTGTGTGGTTTCCCCAGAGCTCTATTACTATCCTTTTAGTATCCATATCTGCTGTGTAGGGTGCTCTAGTATTTATTTAGATTGATTCTCTACAGAGTTGTACTTTCTAATGTTAATTTTGAAAAATTGGACCATTATTTTCCAGGGCTATGAGTAATTCTTTTTTGTTTATTTTGAAAGGTGCTGGTTATATTTCTTCTTCTTCCTGTCAATACATGCTTTTCCAGAGCTACTCACTTTCATTACCTCTAAAAGGAGATCACAAATTGTCACTTTAGACTAGGGCTATAGTACTGCAGACTTTAAAATCTACATTCCTAGGGGAGCCGTGTTCTGATCCTTAAGGGCATTGCTTGGGATGTGAGTGCCCTGTAGTATTTAGAAAGAAAGGATGTCCAGGTAGGACAATTAATTAAGGAAGCAGATGTCTACGTGGGAGAAATAAATGTAGTTGGAAAACACAAACTTATTTTCTGCCTTAAAATTTCAGCTACTGATATAACCCTGATCACAACTATTTCTATGTATTATATCATACTAGCTGGTGTACGGCAGATATTATTTCTAGTAAATGATGCCACCCTTAGAGCTTAATCCAACTCAGTGCTTTAGTGCCATGAAGCTTTCAAGGGAGAGGAGTGATTTAGTCTCCGTAGTTGGGTCAGCTCCACCCATGGGTGGTGTTTGTCCCATCGGTGCGTGTACACTGCAGCTTGTTGACAAGAAGGGTGTGATTTCATAGCCACAGACAAAGAGAAGAGCCGGTTCCACGTGAGCAGTCAGCGTGCAGCAGAGCACAGGTATATCGTCCAGACTAATGTCTAGTCCCATTTTGGCCACAGGTGCAATGACAGTGTGGGATGTGAGCTCTGCTGACCCCACGATTAGCATGTGGGGCTTTTCATTGCCTTTTGTCACCTTGTTGCCTTTAAACTCCATAGACCTTCAAGCAGGGCCTCCCACAGAAAAGCAAGCCAGCATGGGTAGGGTAGTTTTAAATGGCATCTGATCTACCAAGGCTTCGTCAGCAGCATCCTTCAGAGAAAGGCTGCCCCATGAGTCCCTAGGAGGGAAATGTGCCTCTTTCTGCACAGCCCTGTCTTCTTGCGTGTCCATGGATATCTACAGCAAGTGTTTGCACTGAGATAGGAGTCTTGTTTCAAGCACATGTGAGTCAGCAGTCGGGAATTTCTTTTACTGGATTAATATCTCTGACTTAGGTAACCTGTTTTGAACACTTCTAGTACCTTAACTGTTGGGTTTTTTCTTCTCAATGCATTTTTGGATGACTGTACATAGAGTTTCATTTCTTTCTTCACAGAAGCAGCGTTTGTGATTTGTGTGCACGTCCATCAAGTAGCGTTCATGCCGCCAGAAATGCTACACACAGGTGGCAGGGATTTGCATTGTTGTGCAAGCTGATGACAACTCCCTTCCTCAGTCAGTTTTGCTTTCTATAGCTTGTTGCTTATGATTATTGTTCCTTCTGAAATTATGGACTGTGGTTCTCATAACCATATTTCTGTTGCTCTATTTCCGTCCTCCTGCCTGCTTTTGTTCATGACATCAGCTGCAGCTACTTCTGTGCATCACAAAAAATTGTTCACATCTGAATTGATTGCTTTGGTTATAGGCAATATTTCCTATGCCAGATCCCCAGAGCTGTGAGAGCATCTTCTTCTCTCTCCCTTATATGGAGTATCCCCCCATGCTGCTCATATGTAAAGTGAAAAAGAGGGCATGAGCATCTGAGCCTGAGGGGCTAATACACTTAAATTCATGGTTTTGATTGGAAACAATTGTTTATTTTTCTGAAGCTATTTAGTTTCCCTCCGTGCCTTATCTTTTACTTCCAAAAAGGATCAGAATTTCAAACTCTGGTCACGTAAACCTTATTTCACAAGAAATACACCGGCCATTTCACTCTGGTTCTTACTGAGCAGCTATTGTATTTAAAAAGACACGTCTGTCAACTTAGGAATATTTTTTTTCTGTGGTGCCAGCTGCCTTTGGAGTTGCTGAGGAACCTACACTGCAAGAGCAAGGAAGATCAAAGCTGTTGGTTTCATCCACCAGACCAACTCCTGCCTGTTGTCTTCCTGTGGATATTATTAAGGAGATAAAGCTCAACCAACTGTTCCTTTCTCCCTCTCTTATCCTTTTGGTTACGTGCTGCTGTCTACTAGGCAACCTCTTCTTTCATGCTCCCTTCTCCCTTTGAAATTCTCCTCTTGGCAGCCTGGAGATTGCAGCCTCCCATACGCAGGCTGCCTGGAGAGAACAGCCTCTACCACCAAGATGGGAGATGTCTGACAAAGTCCCCTGGCGAGATGCTGCCTTGTTAGGCCACCTGCTGAGGACCCAAGGCAGTTCTGAGCCCTCAGGCGAGTGGCTGTGAGATTACAATGGTCTTTGCTGTAATTATGTATCAGAAAATCAGCCAGCTCTTGGAAGATAGTATTAATCTCTTAACAATTGTAGTGAGTTAAATGTTAGTTGGTCTCTTACCAACAAATCATGGATGTCAAATGCTACTTTGCTACCCAGCAGCACTGAAAAAAAAAAAAGAAAAAAAGAAAAAAAGAAAAAGTTATTAACTCTTAGTGATTCTCCTCATGTGTGCACACACACATACACACAAATCCTTCCTATAATTTATTTTTAACCACAGATTTAACTGAATGGTATGCAAAAACTGGTATCAAGGCCATATGAAGTAACACATGTACACTAAGGTGAGCGTGCCAGATGAGGTTTTTTAGGAGTTATTTATGTCAAATCCAACATAAAAACTATTTGTCTAAAATTTTTACACCAGTATTTCCAAATAACTATTGGGGCTATCAAGCCATTCTCTGTTTTTAATGTAAATTGACCTGTTGTTTAGCGTGTGCCCAGCAGACAGCATCCCTTTGAAGGCAGCAGGCAGGCACGTGCTCTGTTCTGATCCCAAGTCCTGAGCTCCCAACACAGCTCATCGTGTTACAAGGCAGCAACCAGCAGCAACCAGGTGGCAGAAGAAACCAGCGCTCAGGCTGGCCTTGCTTCTGCCATACAGTGCCCTCCCTCAGCTGCAGCTAAATCAGTACAAATTAATTTTTTTCAAGTAATGATTGTAATGGGATTTTGAATTGCTTCTGTAACATTGAAGAAGAGACAATGCTAGTATCGTACCAACACCCTAGTCATCATTTTTACCCTCTCTGTTCCTCAAGGCAAAGAATGCTGATAAATGGAGAGAGATTAAAAGGATTTAATTTGGATTTATCATTCTTAATTTTCTAGGCTTAAGCCCACCCTTTGAGGTGGCTCTTTTTGAGGAAGTGATCTGAATCCTTTGTTAGTTTAATAGGATTTGGCTAATATTTCTGACCGTGTCCCATCCTCAAGCTGGATTTCCACAGACAGTCTAAACAGATTTGCTTGACACTAAGGCAAATCCTCTCTGTAAACAGTTGTAGCTGTCTGAGACAAGATTTCCTACAACTGCTTTCCCTCCACATGAGTAAGCAACGTCTATTGAAACCTGCTCCCAAGGAGAGGTGAGACAAGTGTGACTCAGTGCCAGCTGGCTGTTCAGTTTTTCTTTAAAATTACTTCAAAATGTCCTTATCTTCTCTCTGTGTTCTTCTGCCACCCAAAGCTGGGTGAAGAACCCCTCTAGTTGTGTCACACTAAAATGTTTGTGGTGAGAGATGATTAATAAAATTTGACTGACCGTCTTCCCCCTGTCTGAACTCCTGTAATTCCAGAAAGCTGCCGGCTGACTGCCAGGAAGTGTGCGCCAGCACTCCCCATCCCTCTGCCACCTGAAGATTTTTCTCTCTTTTCTGGTTACAGGTAATCATTGAGAATGGCAAGCATGTGCAACGTGGTGTTCCCCTGGCCTCTTGCATCTCTTTCTGTTTGTCCTACATTGCAGATAGAAGAACATCTGTATTTGTAGTCTACACTGTCCAATCTTTCAAATATTTTTTTGGTATAGAACTGATACCCATTTTGCTTCTCTAGGACACATCAAGGGACTTAGAACATATGTGATTTTTTTTTTTTTAATTGTGAACATAATTATCAGAAAAGTAAAATATTTCTCATGGAAAAAAATCTTAAGTGTCCCCCCTGATGCTCTCAATGAGCAAAATGCCTTATTTTTTTTTCCTGATGCATAACACCTACACTATTCTCACTCTGTGTCCCCCAAGCAAAACCTGTTTGGTCTAGACTTTGGTGATTCTATACATCCATAGAAGATAAATCAAGTTAATGTGATTATTTTTTGCAGATAACACGTTTAGTTCTTTTAATTTGCATGTGCAGAAGTGGCTAACAGAGCAAGGGAAGGGAAGTTACCAGAGCAGCATCGCTGAAGCGGTGGCAGTTGCCAAGGATAATGCACTAATTCTCCAGCAGGCTCTGTCTCAGAGGTTCCAGCATGCTGACACTGGGGCAGCAAAAGAGGCTGGAGTTCTTATTTGTGCCATGATGGGAAATAGAGTCATCTCCATTCCATTTCTTTTTATTCTTCAGTCTCTCTGGGGGCTTTAACATTGTACCTTGAGAAGGAATATCATTCTGCTCATGAAGTCGCAATCTCTATATTTGAGATAATCACCCACTCTAGTTAGAAAGAAAAAAAGGGGGGGAAAAAGGAATATGATAAAATAATTGGGTGTAACCCTGCTCCTCTCCCTTCTGTTTCCACATTTCCTCATAGCTGAGGAACAGAATGTAGCACCCACAGGGCAAAGCAGTTTATTTCAGAGATAACAGAGCGATGGTAACGGCTGGATGCTCAGTGGCTCCACCTAAGAATAAGTTGCCTCTAAAGGCTGAACCCGCTCCCTCTTACCTTCTCCAGTGACCAGATGTTCTAAAAAACAGAAACGTGCAGAATTCCTACGTGTAGGATTTGCAAATGGGGATTTACCCCGAGGCCCTCCTCAGTGAAGCCTGTGGCAGGCACTAGATGGCACACTTAAACAACTCACTGCGCCTCCTTACCTTGCTCTACAGGTGCTGGGATACTGTAGCCGAGAGCTTTTCCCACGGGAGACGAGATTGTTGGATGCGCAGTCTCATTCCGTGTAGACTGCACTTTTATTGCAGTTTCCTGCCTTCGTTGGTGAGCTTATTAGCAGGCAAAGCTCAATTTCCTTGCCTTCGGTTACAATTAAATTAACCTTGCTGTCTTTAATTTTGGAGGACGGCTCATATTGGCTGCTTTGAAGAATATCTGTACAAAGTGATATGAAGCTGGCCTGTCACTGCAGCAGTGATCACACAGCTGCAATGCTAGGGGGATCTGGGATTTATTGTAGGAGAAAAAAAAGTGCATGGTGCAGCCCCTTCCATCCTTTCCAACATTCTGCCTACGCTCCTGAAAATATTTAGTAGGAATCACTGCTGTTATCACTGCTACCAATAGCATAAGTAGTAAGAATCAAAACTGGTTTCCATTCTAACCATCCTCACAGAGGCAAAACATAAATCAAACTAGGTGGTGGGTGGCAGTTTCAGTTGTTCTTGCTCAGATCCTACTGGATTGATCCTGCCAGGCGGGCACCACTACTCCTTTACTGCATTGTACACTTTTCTGTTGGAAAAATCACAGATGCAGTGAAGTTACTTCCATCACACTTTTAGCTCTGACTTTCAGCCTTGTCAATGCATGAATTTTTATGGTCCATGAAGCTATATACACTTGTAGCTCTTGAACCCTGCCCCTCTAAGTGGAGGCACTGGTGCCAGGACCTTGGTTCTCCAGCTTGTGTCAAAGTCCAACCTCTGCCTGGCACAAAGCAAATAACTCCTCAGGGGATGCAATTATACTGCTCATCAGACTGGATGTGTCTACGCTAATGTTTCAAATTGGATTAGCATTTGTGAAACAAATCTCCTAATCGTGTCTCTAAGGATGCCTTGGGCTGTGCAGGGGACTGATCTCTGAGCGCTCTACCAGGATGCCTTTTGGGTGAAGCTCAAGGAGTGCACCCAGCACTCCTCAGCCCACAGGACCAGTTAGAGCTAAGCCAAAATGTGAATAATGGAGATACCAAGTCCTTAAAACCAACCATCGCACTGTACAGATTTATCCCTATGGTGCCACACTACCTGCCAAATGTACATAGAAATACTGTTCCTGACATTTAATGTGAAATTTCCCCCAGTCTTCATTTGGGATCAGTCCTTGAATTTGTTCCTCGACAAACTCTGTGCTGTATGTTGTTTCCTTCAAATTAAAGCTTTCAGAGAATTTTGCCAACAATTAATGAGAATGTGCCGACTGTGCAGTATTTTTCTTTCCTCCTTTCTCCTTGCCCCTGTATAAAGTACCAGTCATGACTGTCCCAGAGATTTGTTCTTCTGCAGGGTTGCTAGACATGGTACCAGACTCAGGAAAAAAAGTATTTCCTATAGAAAAGTGGCATAACCCACTGCCCTATCCCATAGTTTGTGGTACCTAGGGGTTGCGATATTTTAAAGGTGTACTTGCAATTTGCTGTTTTCAACCTTGCTGGTTTTCACCTTACCATGCTGGTTTGGAGTAGGATATATGAAATCCAAGCTCAATGTGCCCTCTAGCAAGACTTTGTTCCTTCCTTCTTCTGGTTAATGAGGCACTGACAAAATTTAATATTCTAGTTTATTCTGCCTTCAAATATGGCTAGAGAGAGCCTGCTGGTGCCGCTTGGAGGAAAAAAATTCTCTACCCTTTCACAGCAACCCCTTCTGTTAAACAGCAACACTATGTAGTGTTGCACATTACCCATCTCCATTTTAGTTGGTGGTATGTCGGGATTTCAGGCCTTGAAGTCTTACTGCATGGCAAGAAGAAATGAAGTGTGGGCAGAAGAAAAGGAGGAAGAGAGTCAGGAATAGAGCTCACTCCTACAACCTTTTCTCAATGTGTTATTTTTCCTTGGACATCTACTATGCCAGACGACTGCGAGGTCTAAATACATAACACAACTAACACATGCAGTGCATAGGTACAACTAATAGGCTACTCAGCTAAGTATTACTTAAGTATTAACTATTACATAAGTCCTTAAGTACGGGCTACTCAGCTAAGTATTACAAGTATTATAAGTATTACAGGGTAGGCAGACAGCTGTTGGTCAGCAGGAAAAGCTTTCATTTCCATTTCCATGGCTTGTTGGAGAGGATTGTGATCCCTCATCCAGTCAAGCTCCTGTCTGCTGAGTCTCTGCCTTCTTTCTTAGGGCGTTGCATCTTCTCTCCTCCCCCGAGTATTTTCCAGCTAACAATTACTATCTCTACATGTTCATTTCTGCCTATGTACTTACTTTCACGTGGCTTTAGCTTACAGTCTGGACAAAAGCGTTCTGAGCAAAGAATGGGGCCCCCAATGTACAAAGGTCATGGACGTCTTGGAATGAGTCCAGAGTAGGGCCATGAAGAAGCTCAGAGGGCTGGAGCACCTCCCCTGAAAGCAGGCTGAGAGAGTTGGGGTTGTTCACCCTGGAGAAGAGAAGGCTCCAGGGAGACCTTATAGCAGCCTTCCAGTAGCTGAAGGGGGCCAACAGGAGAGATGGGGAGGGACTCTTTGTCAGGGAATGTAGTGATAGGAGAAGGGGTAATTCTTTTAAACTGGAAGAGAAGAGATTTAGATTAGATATCAGGAAGAAATTTTTTCCTGTGAAGGTGGTGAGGCACTGGAACAGGTTGCCCAGAGAAGCTGTGGATGTCCCACCCCTAGAAGTGTTCAAGACCAGGCTGGATGGGACTTTAAGCAGCCTAGTCTAGTGGGAGGTGTCCCTGCCCATGGCAGAGGGGTTAGAACTCCATGATCTTTAAAGTCCCTTCCAACTCTAACCATTCTATGATTCTAAAAGGCATCATAGCTGCGCCACTGCAAAAGCAAACCTTGAATCACAGGCAGCTGAACATCTGGGCTGCTGTTTAGTATTTGAAAGTTAGTTGCACAGTCCCATCGGAACAAAGGTAAAGACATACTATTGCTCTCTGCTGTGAAAACTAGACTCGTGTCATACTGATCGTTAACACTGGGGGTTTTCAATTACAATAGGGGCAGGTTAGACTACTGGCTCTTCAGATATTTAGTGCCATCATGAAGTTCAGGCTAGACAGCTCATAATAACACCAGCAACAGTCCTTGAATTAGCCATTGGTTTTGATTTCTGCAAAGATCTTCTAGTGACAGAAAATGTCCCACAGCCTCAAACCATGTCCCAATGGTTGGTTGAACACCTTCAGAAGAACCAAGTGCACCAGAACACTTTCAGCATGATGTTCTGGTTTTGAAATTGGCTGTAAACGGTCTGAACAACAAATTTTATGGTGGAGTCCTTTGTAGAGAATAAAGGGAATACTATAATCCACCTTTTGGAAGTTCAGACATACAGGAAGAAGAGCAAGCTTTTTGGATAGCAGAGCAGAAAAGTCTCCAGGTATCTGATAATGAAAAGAAGCACTTACTTATCAGAAGCCACACATACAGAGAATGAAGAATGTGATCTTGGTGGGGCAGCTAGAAAAAAAACCCTCTTTGATTTGCCAGTTAATCAGAATGTACTGCAGAGAAATCAATATAAGGATAATCTCATTTGCTATTTATTTCTGGCTCATATTTTCACAGGCTTTGAAATGTGCATTTCATTAGTCATCTACTCTGGAGAGGAACGGCATGAATTTCAACAGTTCTGCTATTTTTGCCTGCAAAATATTCAAAATTGTTTCTGCAGAAGCTATGGGCAGCAGTGGGGGACATTTATTTAAAGAAATTTGGATCAATGGATTGCTAGTGATTAAAATAAAAATGGAAATTACATCTGGATGCAGAAGGCAAATGAGTATTGCATTTACAATACTTCAGCATTTTGCATGTATGAACTATTCCTGAGTAGTTGCATTTTGGAGATTTTGAAGCCTGGCTGTCTTTTGAAGCCTATGGAAAATGCAGATTCAAGCTCCTCATTTTATGTTAATGTGAAGAGGTGAAGGAGAATACCAGTTTGTTGAAACAAGGGAATTAGCATGTGAATGGGGAGTATTGGACTTCTCCCTCTTGAAAAGGCAGCTTTCAAAGTAGAAACTAGGTCTTAAACCTCATGCTGTGATTTTTCTCTTTTTATATTCCTAAATCATGTTACTTGTAGTGCATTAACAGCCCTCCAGCCTGAACCCCATCGGGTAACAGGTGCTGTCATTTTATCTAATAGCCATAATCTACAAATTTAACCATCAATGACCCAATATTTTTTTTTTCTCCCTGCTTCCTCATTGTTCTTTTGGATCTCAGTTTCAGTTTTCAGGACTGTCAGTTAGAAAAATACTTACAAAGTAAGAATGTGACTGGGAAACCAGCCTGGACTCCCTCCTTTCTCCTCCACTCCCTTTTTTCAGAGGACTGCATTGTCAGCCTTGCCAGAGAGGTTTGCCTTTGGTGCTGATGTGTTCCTCGCAAACAAACCAAGCCAGCAGCAGTATGTTGCTGACTAAGCCAAATTGCAGTGACACAGGAGAATTAGTGCCTACTGGAGGGAAAAGACTTGTGGAGATAGTTTCAGGATAGTTGCCAGCACAAGCAGCCATCCACATGTCTGAAACCGCACAGCTCAAACAACCTAATCACCTACTGTAACATGTCAAGCCATCTTCAGCAGAGAAGACAACATTCTTTGCTCATGTGAGGTAAAAACTCAGGAATCTGCTGTGAGTGCACTTCCCTACTGAAAGTACATTTTTTCCACCTTCTAAGCTCCTCTCCTCCTTTTCCCCCACTTCCATTCCCCCAAATTAGCCATGGTAACCTACCCTGCATTTCAACCATCTGCTTGCATTTGTGCGATGGCGTGTGTGTTTGCTCTCCCTCATTGCATTTTATTTGCCTCTGATTAATGATTAAAGCAAGCCCAAACCATTGTAGCTGGTTTTAAGTGCCACCCTTAGCAGAGAATGGAGCTTGCCATAAGTCTGCTCTGGTGGCACGACTACTCTTGCCTCTGCCAGCACCAGAGCTGGGCCACTGGGAGGTGCAGAGCATGGCACCACCCTCCAGCCCAGTCCTGCAAATACAACTTGAGATGATGCTTTCTGCCCCACCCAGCCTGCTTTGATCTGTAAATACATTCACATCATTTTGAAAACAATATTTTATTTGACAATAACATGGAGATTTTTCAGTTTTAGCCTGCTTATTTGTTTGGGATAATCAGGGTAGTCTTCTTATGAAAGAACGCTGGTTGGAGCTTCATAGCAACTAGGTGTTCCCACTGCAATATCTGAGAGCGGTAGCTAAAATTAACTTCTGCTGCCAGTTGGAAAGATGGCAGGAGGTAAAATTATACTATGCAGCTTTAAAGGTTATGAAATTCTTCTTCCCCCTAGCAATGCCAATGTTTGCCTTTCTGACTGAATTGCTGACTTTTTTATGCAATAGCTGCTTTGCTCCATAGAGGGAATGTAAATCACTCAATAGAACAAGTGTTTACAGTCACGAGATTACAAAGGTTGTTTGTTTTTGTTTGTTTTTAAAATGGATGTGTACTTGTCTTGATTGCCCTACTGGGCAATAAAAGTTTTCTAATCAGTTCAGTGAAAACCTTGATTGGTACAAGACTGGCGTTGTTGCTGACTTGCAATGAGATGTAGTGTCTCCCAAAAGCATTAATCATAAAACACCTGTAATCTGCTTGAGAGAAGGCAATTTAGGTGGTAGCTGGTGGGAGAACACATGCCACTTTTCAGTTCAAGTTGCCTCGACCATCCTCTGAAACCAGTAACTGGTGCCACGTTCCTAAATCTGCTTTATATTGTGCCGATTAAAATGAAGGCATCACGTCTGAATGGGAAAGCTACTGCTGTACTGACAGTCAGGCTGTGCTTAAAGACAAGATACTTTAATACAGCTGCATGAGTCTCACACTGAAAGTATTGGCTCTACCTGTACCCTAGTTCCTTCGCAGATCTGGAGAGAATCTGTTACCCCTTTCCTGTTTCACTGAGGAGGGAGAAAGTAGGAGCACTTCTCTGCTGCTGCAGATTTCCCTCCCAAAGATGGCACAGCCTGGCTTGCGCCCTCGGAGGGGCAGGGAGAGATACCTGGGAAAGGGGAGAGGGAAGGTGGGACAGCCACTCGCTGGGGTTGAGGTGCTTGTGGCTGAGTGTGAGGCTGATAGAGCCAAAGGCACCAGCTGTGCTTTTCACTTGCTGGACCGAGAAGCTCAGTGCTGGGTGGAATTGCAAAGTCCAGCCGTTAGCAGACAGCACTCCGTGACAAGCCAGAACTGGCTTATCTAGAGCCATTAACTACTGGGCACCCTTTGATTCCAAAGCCTGAGCATTAGCAAGGCAGCCCAGTGACTTCCAGCCAGGGCCACAATGTAGATTCTTCCTCAGAGCTGTCTCACCTGTCTACCTTCCTTGAAACTGTGTACCAAGAGGTGTCTCAAGCTATTCTTCCATATCATTAATATATATATTCTATATATCAGGTCTCCGGGGAGACCTTAGAGCAGCCTTTCAGTATCTGAAGGGAGCTACAGGAGAGCTGGAGAGGGACTCTTTGTCAGGAAGTCTAGTGACAGGACGGGGGTAATGGTTTTAAATTGGAAGAGGGGAGATGTAGATTAGATATTAGGAAGAAGTTCTTTCCTGTGTGGGTGGTGAGGCACTGGAACAGGTTGCCCAGAGAAGCTGTGGATGCCCCATCCCTGGAAGTGTTCAAGGCCAGGCTGGATGGGGCTTTGAGCAACCTGCTCTGGTGGGATTTGTCCCTGCCCATGGCAGGGGGGTTGGAACTCCATGATCTTTAAGGTCCCTTCCAACTCTGACCATTCTATGATTCTATGATTAATACTACTCTTAGGAGCTCCTTTTTGGGGTTATTCAGTGTGGTAAGGCAGAACACTGTGCTGTATTGAGCTGATCATTTTAAGTGCACTTTTCTCCCACATCCTGCAAGCACACATGCTTATACAGATGTGCCTCACGTTTGTTTTTGTCTCTGTGTGAAACTACAGCAAATCATAAAGATTGAGTGGAATATCTGTATTTTGCCACACAGAAAAAGAAACGGCTCTCATATCAGTATATACAGCCAGGATACTTTTTGGCAAAACATTTTAATTAAAAACATTTGTCAAAAATTGACATGTTGAAAGAAATACATTAATTTTAAGCAAATTTCTTGGTGGAGACAATAAATAAATATGGGAACATTTACAAAAAAAAAAAACACCTCAATGTTAATGCTAAGTAACTCTAAATATGGAAAACAAATTCATAATTCCTATTCTATAATCACAGAATCAAATGGGTTGATGTTGGAAGGAACCTCTGGAAGTCATCTGGTTCAAGTCCCCTGCTCAAGTGGAGCCACCTAGAGCTGGTTGCCCAAGACTATGTCCAGTCATCTTTGAATATCTCCAAGGAAGGAGACTCTACAACCTCCCTGCACCACCTGTACCAAGGCTGTCACCCCTACAGTGAAAAACTGTTTCCTGATGTTCAGAGGGAACCTCTTGTTTCAGTTTGTGCCCACTGCCTCTGGTCCTGTCACTGGGGACTGAAAAGAGCCTGATTCCATCCTCTGTGCACCCTCCCTCCAGGTGTTCATACACATTCATGAGATCTCCCCCCTCAGCCTTCTCTTCTGCATGCTGAATAGTCCCAGCTCT
Organism: Thinocorus orbignyianus; assembly: GCA_013400375.1. NCBI lineage: Eukaryota > Metazoa > Chordata > Aves > Ciconiiformes > Thinocoridae > Thinocorus > Thinocorus orbignyianus. The sequence continues at coordinate 1,348,790 of VXBW01000377.1, read as the reverse complement.
CTCAGCTTTTCCTCATATGAGAGATGCCCCAGTTCCTTAATCATCTTTGTGTGTCTTCACTGGATTCTCTTTAGTGTGTCCATGTCTCTCCTGAATTGAGGAGCCCAGAACTGGACACTGTACTCCAGGAGTGACCTCCCTCTGCCTGCTGGCAATGAAGGCAATAATCATGACAACTGAAATATTTAATTTATTTTCATAAATAAAATTAATTAGAAGGATGATGTTATATGATTTTGTAGAAGAAAAACACTATATATTTACGTTTTCTGATAACTTAGTGAACTCATACCTGAAAGATCAGAATTACAACTATGATACCCACGAATACGTGAGATGTGATTTGGAAGGAAGATGCAGTTTGAATGAAAAGGATGGGAAAATATCTTAGAAACAGTGTGCATTGTCTCATGTTTGTACTGTCAGAATCTGACCGTCAATGCAACACATCTAAAACATTTCACACACATAGTTGTCATATTGTCACATTATGTCTCTTATAACAAGTCTGTGAGAAGGAAAGGTCTCAGTTTCACTTGTATAAGAAGGCATTTATTTGAGAGGAACAATGTTTAATATTCTTATGGCATCAATTTTTCAACTGTTACTGAATAGCAATGAAAATATTTTTCATGTGAAAATACAAACTACAATAAAATAATCAAAGGCTGATGTTAACAGGTGAAAAATTATACAATAGGTTTAAGTGTGACAAAGAACCTGGTAAATACCATACGATTATAACCAGTGAGTCATGAGACAAAAGCAAAACACCTGAAAAACGCAGCCTTACACCTAGTATTGTTATCCTTCCCTTCTCTGTGCCTGGCTCAGAAAGATTATTTTACAGGTTAGCAGAACCAGACTCCAGCTTTCACTGAGATACATTAAAAAAGGATAGTGAGGAGTGACATTAGTCCCCTTAAGTCCCCCTCAGAGTGATGTGGAAGTATCAAGAAAAGGACGATTTCTTAGAGCAACTCTTTCCAACACTGCTTTATCTCAGGCAGTGGTTCATCCCCAGGCTGCCTGGATGCTTTCTGCAGGGAAATCCAGCTCATATTTGGTATGGTATCTCATCTGGAAATGCGAGATTCAATAGTTGTGCTCCTCTCAGGGCAACAGCTGTAGCACAAACAATACACAGTCCCTTTCAAACACAGGTCAGAGATATCTAGGCCTGCTTATGCTGTAGCTTCTATCATGACTGCACCTGATGAATCTTTTTTTTACCTTTTCCCTGACTTAGAAAAGTCATCTTGTATTTGTTTTTTTATTCATTATGTGTGTGTAACATCAAACTACCAGAAGTCAATATTGGTCAAGTGGTAAAGGGCTGGTGAACATCTGCTGAACACATAAGCTGACAATGGCTTCTAAAGGCAAGCGTTCAGCAACCTTAATAATAAAAAAGGCCTGTGCTCTTCATTCTGCTTTTCACTGAGTCCATCACACACCACTCTCAGCTTCAGATGAGAAGCGTTAAAACTACATGGATGTGGAAATTTTACTAATCATCTGGGCGTGACACCCTCATGTTTAGTATACGGTTGCTTAATGAGGTGTAAAGATGACCTTAGACCATCAGTAATTCCATTCTTATCCATGTCCACATCCATACCCTTATCTAATCTTTCAAAGCTAATCCATCCTACAACAAAGCTGTAGACCTGAGTGATGGTGCAACATGGAGAAAGTTAAGACTTCCAGGTAGTCAGGTCTCTGCACAGTATCAGCTTTTCACCTGAAAAATAGAATTTTATTACTCCTGTTATCTTAAAGCACACGTCTACAAGCAAACACTGAAGCAAAAGTTTTCTGCTCATCTATGAAGCTCTCAGGCTGTGCTTTCCCACTAATCATCACAACAACTTGCAAAATAAGCTGCATATTTTGCTCAGTAGGTAGACCAGTTAAAAAAGCATTTGTTTCTCTTGTTACAGTATAGCCTTTCTCAGTCATCTTTGAGGAAGCTCTGTATAGAGACCCATGACATTTTGCCAAATGCTACCCCTGGAAAAGCCACCAGCTGCTGGCAGCAGCTATTCAAGCCTGAAGTGAGGCCTACTGCATTTATGATGATCAGATGCATAGATACGCCAAATGGACACCATGCCTTTACTTCTCCCTCTCACTGTGTGTATAAAGACAAACGAAAATGTTGTGGGATTCTTATCTGGCATTGGTCCTGAGTCCCACTATTAGGCATGGATCTAAGCAACCACACTTGGATCCTAATGTGACTCCCTGCTGTTAAGAGGAACTGGAATGTAGGATCCCGATGCAAGAACAGCTGTATGATATATACCAGAAAAGCTTATCTCTAGCTAAAAACTAGTGCTGTTACAACCCTATCAGAGGTTTCTTGCATTAGTAAGGATACACAATCTTGCTTTAATGGTTCTTTTCTCTCTCCTTGCAGAATTTCATTTGCTGGCAGTTATGCTTAGTTATTTGTCAAGTCACTGTAAACAGACATAACCGTTCTGTTTGCCTACTTTCTCATCTAGACGAGTCTACGAGCTACAGTTTGCAAACTATTACAGAAAATCAAACCAATTATGTCTTACTGTTTACTTTACAGTGAAGAGGAACTCTAGAATCTGGCAAAAAGCAGTATCAGCAAAAGGTGCGAAAGCGTATTTGAAGTCCGGGATGTCACAAAAAGGTTAAAGGTGATGTTTAACTTGTGCTGTGTCAACCACTTCAGTTCCTTTACTGCACATTTCCAAAGCCATAATAAATAAACTGAATAAATACATGAAAATGGGAACATAAAAGCTTGTTGGTTGAATAAATGCAGAAAAGTGTTTTTAACAGAGAAACTTCAGAAACTGCAATTATTAGTTTAAACATTCTATGGGCTCAAGTTAAGATTAAAAAGCCCACTAATGCATGCGTAAATCTATAGACAGAAAAAGCCCAACGAACAGTAAGAACCGCAGGTTAATAAAACATATCAGGTCAGACAAATCTTATATCCAAACCCGCTCTAATTGCATGTGTGTTATATAAAGGCATTCTAGGGCATGTAATGCTTATTGATTTCAGAAAAGCACTTGATACGACATTGAGTTATAAAACTTAAAGCATTCGGTGTCTGACATACAAGGAAATATCATAATAGGTTGAAAAGGAGACTGATCGATGCAGAGGAACAAAGTGGGAAGATACTTTCTGTTGCCAAGATCGGGGAGAGGAGGCAATCAGAAAATGCATTTGTGCTTCCCTAAGATGTCTTCTTTTTGGTTTTGAGAGGAAAATGGCTGATAATTCATTACAAAGGGTGTATTTGGACTCAGAAATTTTTATTAATTTGTTAGTCTCTTGGCACACAGACAGCACTGGAAAGTGCAGCTCAGGAGCAGGAATTATTCTCTGAAAGACTTTTAACATTCAGAAAGCTCCACAAGGACAAGCAAAACAGCTCTTCTTAGCAGTTGTTTCGGGAGCTGATCTTCTATACTATTTTGTTTAAAGAATCCCATTAAATGAGTGGATTCTCAGAGAAGAATGTTTTTATGTTTCTTTAAAAAAATATGATATTTCCTGGAATATTTAGTTCTCACCTCATGGGTTGCAGTGAAACCAAAAAGCCCCGGTTGCAGGACAGTCTGTAGGGCAGAACTGTGGAGGCTGGGGCATGAAAGCCTTGGGAAATGAGCTTCTCCAGTTCTCCAGCCTGCTCAATAGGGTGTCAAGTACCAGCATAGATGGGAACAACTTCCTGTGAGATTATGGAGATTATCAGACAAAACTGGCATTTTCTTCTTGAAGATTGAGTGGATGGAAAGCAGATGTTCTATGCAAAATGAATGAGAAGTACAGTCCTCTCCAGCTGAGAATTTTTAGAGCCAAGACGACTCAAATCTGCTCCCCTAAATGGCAGATTTTATTCCATTTATCTGAGGATACTAGAACTTCTCCTGCTGCCTGGTAAATTCCACGTACCGAGATCTAACTCTTTTTCAGGTTTTTCCTTGCAAAGCCCCCATAGGCTTCAATTTCTGCAAATGAAAAGGTGCTGAAATGATTTTCCCCAAAGACAAGAGTATGCCAGGGTGTGGTTACAGCAACTCAAACTGAAGTTTTGAATATTCCCCTAGCAAGGGAAGAAAAGAAAATCAAGAGATGGAATGTGCCCTTGTGGCCAAGAAGGCCAATGGCATCCTAGGGTGCATCAAGAAGAGTGTGACCAGCACGTTGAGGGAGGTTATGTTGCCCATCTACTCTGTCCTGGTGAGGCCCCATCTGGAGTCCTGTGTCCAGTTCTGGGCTCCCCAGTTCAAGAAGGGCAGGGAACTGCTGGAGAGGGTACAGTGGGAGACAACAAAAATGATTAGGGACCTGGAGCATCTCTCTTACAAAGAAAGGCTGAGGGACTTGGGTCTTTTTAGTCTGGAGAAGAGAAGACTGAGGGAGGATCTGATCAACACCTATAAATACTTAAAGAGTGGGTGTCAAGAGGATGAGGCCAGTCTTTTTTCAGTTGTACCCAATGAGAGGACAAGAGGAAATGGGCACAAACTTGGACATAAGAAGTTCCATCTAAGCATGAGGAGAAACTTTGAGGGTGGCAGAGCACTGGAACAAGCTGCTCAGAGAGGTGCTGGAGTCTTTGTCTCTGGAGACATTCATAACCCACATGGAAAAGTTCCTGTGCAACCTGCTCTAGGAGGACCTGCTTTGGCAGGGGTGGTTGGTCTAGATGATCTCCAGAAGTCCCTTCCAATCCCATATCATTCTGTTATTCTGTAATTTCTTTCAGGGGCACTTCCCTCTTATTATTGCCAAACTAATTCTGTCCTCCTCCTCGGAGTAGGTTGACCATCCAATGTTAACGGGTCTAGTACAAAACCCAAAGATGTATTTATTTATATCTAGTGACTCTTCCTTAGATGGTGTTCTTGCAAGCTGTTTCTGCAAGAGAAGATTAAATGTAAATCCTTGGCATGAGTATACTGATTGCTGGTTACATTCCATTTTGCATTATTTAGATGCAAGTTAGGACCCAGGTGTGGGGGGTTTTCTACATTTGAATGCTAAAAGGAGCTCTGAACATATTCTTGGAGGAAGGGGCTGTTCTGGTATGGTTCTGTGCCACCCAATCATAGCTCTAAGTCACTCTTACAGTGCAGGTAGGACAAAATACCATGTCAATAAGGATAATCCTCCCATACAGTTTCCTTGTTCCTTACTGACACCTTTTACTTTGTTTTATCCTGTGTTTTAGGTTAAAATGGGACTTTCCACCTCAGACATTTTCACTTGCCTGCTGGGAAAACAGTCACAGGAGCATTGAGAACTCTGCTCATGCCTTTGGGGCACTGGCGGGGCACTTGGACAACTACAAAGACTAACTCCTGCCCAGGAGCTGCCCAGACAAAGACTTGTCCTTCTTCTCCTAAAATGAATTTGAGAAAGGGGCAGATTTGAAACTCTGTTGCATAAAGAAAGAGAGAGCAACACTCACAGAACAAAAGGGAGAAGAATGGCTAATGGTGTAGTGTTAAGTAAGAGTGGCTAAAGTCATAAACTTTAAGTGAGCTTTCCTCACTGCTAAGAGAAGTGGGTAAACTCTTTTTCTCTGTATTTACCTCAGTGGCAAGGATTTTCTCTCCTGCATGCCTTAACAATTTCAAGAGAAAATCATCCCTTTGATTTTTCTTCTAAATGAAATTTTTATGGGCTATTAAAGAACAATGTCCTCTGTCCTTTCATGTTGCACACACAGATGGTGTCATCTGACAGAGAGCCGACATCACCACCATGTTAAACCAGCTCTACTTATGCTAAAGCAAATTACTGAGAATAGCTATGTAATTGAAGGAGTTGTGGAGTACATACTGTAAAAAACCCTACCACATCTGAGTCACCTAAGTCTCAACACTTTTGCAATCCATGGTATTTTGAGTCAAGAATTTCTTTAACTCCCCACCTCTTAGATTTGCCAAACATGTTTTTTGATAGTCCCTGATGGTTCCTTTAAAAAGACTGCTGAACTTTGCTTGTCAGCTACCTGGGGTGAGGAACACTAAATGCAAAGACTACCAGCTTTTCTGGCAAAAAAAGTTGGTACTGAAACTTTGATTTCTTGAGTAATAGACAAGAACGGTTGAAAACGTAGACTATGATAGTAACAGAATCTAATACTACATGTGCATTCTCAAATGTAATGACTTTAAACTCGTGCCTTTGAGTGCTATCAATCCTTTGACCATTACGGGTAACAGTCCATCAAAATTCACCCATCTGAGTGCATAAATACTAGAAAGAGATCAAGTATTAAAAAGAAAACCAGATCTTTTTCAAAGTTTAGGTAAGCTTCATTAAGAAACCTTATCCCTTTCTAACTCAGTGTGTTCTCGATGTGGCTTTACATGATCCACTAGGTGAATCCACCTTTGAAAGCATATAATGGCAGGTGGGAAAATACAGCAGCCTTACTGAGAGAAATTAGTACTATGAACAGAAGGAATTTGTATGAAACATCGCACTACCCTGTACTAGTTTTTCCTGTTCTGTGTTGTTTTTTTCTGTCATCTTGTAAAATGTACTTTGGGACTATAACTCTCTGTGTGAATTTCCTCCAAATAACTGTTATTGGTTACTGTTATTGTTAGTGTTTCAATTGTATTATACCCATTCTCAACAAGTGCTTCTGAACTTTAAGATGTGGGGGTTGCAATAACTTCAATATAGGGGGCTTTTTGGTTAAAAAATTACTATGAATTCCACAAAGTCAGTGTGTCTAGAAAACACTAATAACCATGTTTTCCCGGTTTAGAGTTTAACATTCCTTTTCCCCTCCTCTGACATCCATACAAAGAAGTTCATTATGCTGAATCCCCTGCAGCTAGTTTATAGACCTACTGAGTGTTCTGCAGTGAAGAAAAACAAGCCTTGCTAAGGAGATTATGGCTCTGGTGTTTTAACAATCTGAAACGTTTGCTGTGAATAAATCTTAGTTGGACAAAACATTAAATGCAAGAGCTTTGCTCCCTGAAAACAGAAGTGCATTTAATACAAAGGTCCTGAAAGAACAAGATCTGAAAATGCAACAAAACTCTGACTGCCGAATTGTCCAGTTGAAGTTTTGCTATGAGCTTCTATAGGAATAGAAGTGAATCTCTAATTGTAACCAAGCACTAAGAAAACTCAAACTTAGGGAGACCTTCCTTTTCCAGTACCTTAATTTTCTGACTACTAGTCATACAAATATTCCTTATTCATCCCTGTGGTGTCACTGAATTAATGTATAAAGACTATTTACACATACACAGATCAGGCAGCAAAGGCTCTTCCATGTATGCTCTGCCATTAGGGGACACCCCCTCCCCATCATATCCAAAGCACAAAATTAGGGGAAGTGGTTTTTTAAATACCGGCACTGAAGTCAGTGGGAAGCATTCAGCATTTAAAACTTCTGAGGGTAGGAAACACCAAAAAAATTTTGGTTATGTAAATATGCTCTGCATTAGGATCCCCTGTTTTAGGGAATCCCTCTGCAGCAAAACCTGATACTGCCTCTCAAAGTTGCTGTGGTTGGCGAGTCAGAAGCATTGATCTTACACCAACTCCAATGCAGAAATCAAGCAAGCTAGTTAAGGCAGGAGTGGCTTACTCAGATTCAGTTATTCCTCTCCTTTATCACAGTGATGACCCAAAAAACCTGATCCAAAGTGTCAGAGTGCTGCAAAAACCAGAGATCTCTGAGGGCTCCCTGTGGGCAGGGTCAGTGGAGCCAGGTGGTGGCCTCAGGACCAGGACACCCTGGCCATCTCATCCTCAGTGGCGGGTTCTGGCAAGCGTCCATACCAAGAACCTAATTCACTTAGAGGTGCTAAGGTTTCTGATTGCCAGCACACCCAGCACTTTTTAACGGAACAGGGACCGAGATGTTCTGGCTACTAAAAGACCGTCTAAAACTGGGGCATCTTTAACCCCTAATTTATTTCTAGTTATTCTGGCTTTGAATTTAACTGGAAAATATGAAAATAATAGCCATGATAAAAGGGTGAGACTAAGCACCCAAGAAATTCAATAGTGTTAACAATGTTAAAGTTAACTTGTTCCAGGAGGCAAGTCCTTTCTTCCCTGCACAACTATAGAAGCTCTTTATCATACGAACAGAAAGTCAAGGAGGGACTCACAGAATGAGCTACAGGAATCATTTCTGCATCAGATATGTGCTGAAATACATAAAGGAGGCAGGTATGAAGTACAAGAAATCCAAATGGTCAAAAGACCTGCCCTTAGCAATACTCATACTGTAAGTCTGTTGATCCCAGTGACATTCACCATTTAGCATGGTTTATGCCACTAAATTTTCTTCATTTAGACAGATTGTTTAAGAACTAGGTTTACATGTATCCTGGTTGCTGTCTTGCACTAGTAAAACAACCATAGATTTACCTCCATGTATTTTATGTTCCCTCAAGCAAGTCTTGCAGTCTTCTTACGCACAAGGTTAGGCAGAGTTGTTGGGTGAGTCTGGGTTTTGCATTTGGCTTAAGTATGTGTACTAACAGTTTTCAGAGAATTCGATCTATTGGTTGCATCATCAATTTCTCTGGTGTAGAGAGCAGCTATTGGGAGTTCATTTGATGTGAAGAGCACACACCTCAGTCTTCCAGTGACTTTGCTCACATTTTCATCATGGTTTTAGTCTGTATCAGCATAGACAAAAACAATTTCAATTTTCACATGGGTCGGTTAATACAGGTTTAAAAAATTCCCCCAAAAGCAAGGCTGTGAAACTGTTCATATTGCAAAAATGTTTTTGTGTTTAGAAAGACAACTCAGCAGCTAACTGTTGTTTTGCAATTTTTTGAGGCTGAAGTGAAATCACACTAGGATTACTTAAAAATGTGAAAGTCATATAAAATCAAATGCCTTAAATTTTAACAATGTATCATCCTTTGAAGTTGCTAATTTAATCTTAATTTGGGGAAACATTTTTCTGTCTTTCACACAAACAATGTTATTTTCTGCCAGATAATTCTGCAACTCATTTCAGAGTTATGCTATAGATAAATCAAAATCAAATCCTGAAGAGTATGTAACAAAAGTTTTAAAACACTTTTCCTCATCTGCCAAAAAAGCTTCAGAATTACAGGGGATGTTTCATTTTGTCAGCCTTGATTACATGACATGCCTCTTCAAGGCGGTTATTTCTGTAACCTGCAATTGAAGTGATTTTAAAACGTTTTCCAGCTATTAGAAGTTATTTTGTGCATTAGGTCAGGATTTCTCAGTCTCCAATTCTATAAGGACAATCACGACAGGAAGGAAAGAGAGAGACTTCCAGTAACTGAAGAGAATATGTTTCTTTTGTGAGTCAGTTATAAAATTAGAGTAATATTATCTTGTACATGCTGAAGTTTATATTGAATTCATTGGTCAAAAAAAAAAAAAAAGAAAAAAAGAAAAAAAGAATTGGTGACCATTTATTTGTCATCAGTGTACCTAAAGCCCATCACAGCAAAGCAGGAAAAAAACAGACAGCGATTTCAGTCAGCGGTATATTTTAGCTCTCAAATACCTGGCTTTGCTTTTGATTTTAGCAATCAAAATTAATTTTAATTCCATTCAGGCGCTTTCTCCAATAAAAATGGACTTTTTCAGGAAATTGCAAGTATTATCAAGAGTTGAAATTTGATGGACACCAGAGGTGGACTGTCGCCACAGGGAGCACAGGGCTGTAAGAGATGTTCAGCAGGGCCCATAGGCACAGTAGGCCTCGTGTTATGATCTGGAGGAGAACTCTTCTCTCCACTGCTTAAAACTTGCTTCTTTGTTACTTAAAATAAAGAAAACCTTTCTTCTGCTAGTCTTGCACAAACTGTTGAACACTGAAACGGTTAAAGCTGATTTTCAGGTTGAAGCCAACTGGGCGTATAACATTTTATGGGCTGACCAAGACAGATGAATTGGTCAATTCTAAGTGCTTGCTCAATGCTAGCTGTTGAGGGAACAATTTCTGTGTGCAACAAAAATATGTAGCCTTGGTCACTGGGTATTCCACAAGGTTAGGAGGTGAGTTTTGGTGCTCTGTCTCTTAGAAAGCAAGTACCTATCCTCGTGACCAGTTTCAGCAGAAAAATCTAGGTATCGTTTTTATCAGGACATATAATGGATTAAAACTGATTAGTAAATGCGTTGGTTAATAACTAATAACATTTCATTCCTCTGAAATTACAGACTCCATTACAGATTACATCTCCCAACATCAATCAACGTAGCCTCTGTTAAAATTCAGTGCTGTTCTGATATAGCAGGGATATTAGGTGCAATGTATTTTCTTCAATAATCCCAAATAAATCGAGCAAGCAGTAACCTTTTCCTTCCCTGTACTTGTTTCCATGGCTGTAGCATGGCAATAGCCATGTAGACTGTACAACGTTTTTACTTTCTCAGCAAAATTTTAACAGGTCAGAAAAATTTTCTAAAAGCTCTTGGGAGCGACTTAAGCAAGGTAATACGGCCACTTCTAATGAAAGACGGAGACATGCACACACACCAGTTCACTATATTTAGAATAGAAAAGGAATGCAAGTTTACAGATCTACCTCACCAAAAGCATTTGGGGAGCATTTCAGGGAGTTGGACTTCCAACTTGTCCCTTCCAACTTGAGGTATGACAGCATCTTGACAGGCTTGAGAGATGGGCTCATGCCAGCCTCATGAAGTTCAACCAGGCCAAGTTGAACCAGGCCAGCAAGGTCCTGCATGTGGGCCAGGACAATCCCAAGCACAAATACAGGCTGGGCGGAGAATGGATTAAGAACAGCCCTGAGGAGGATTTGAGGGTGTTGGTGGGTGAGAAGCCAAACATGAGTTGGCAATGAGTTGAGTGGTCAAACACTGGAATAGGCTGTCCAGGAAGGTGGTTGAGTCACCATCTCTAAATGTGTTTAAAAGTCATTTAGATGTGGTGTTGGGGGATATGGTGTAGGGGAGAACTTTGTGGAGTGGGGTTGTTGGTTGGACTTGATGATCCCAGGAATCTTTTCCAACCTGAATGATTATATGATTCTATATGCAGGCAAACACATCCTGGGCTGCATCGAAAGAAGTGTGGCCAGCAGGCTGAGGAAGGTGATTCTGCCCCTCTACTCCAAGTACTTTGTCCAAATCTGGAAAGGAAAGACATGGGCCTGTTGGAACAGGTCCAGAGGAGGGTCAGATGGATGGAACCCCTCTCCTATGAAGACAGGCTGGGAGAGTTGGGGTTGTTCACCCCGCAGAAGGCTCCGGGAAGACCTTATAGTGGCCTTCCAGTACCTAAAGCAGTCCTACAGAAAAGATAGGGACTTTTTACAAGGTTAGGACAAAGCGTAGTGGCTTCAAAGTGGAAGAGGAGAAATTTAGATTAGATATTAGGAAGAAGTTCTTTGCTGTGAGGGTGGTGAGGCACTGGAACAGGTTGCCCAGAGAAGCTGTGGATGCCCCATCCCTGGGAGTGTTCAAGGCCAGGCTGGATGGAGCTTTGAGCAACCTGCTCTGGTGGGAGTGTCCCTGCCCATGGCAGGGGAGCTGGAACTCCATGATCTTTAAGGTCCCTTCCAACTCTGACCATTCTATGATCCTACGATTTTTCAAAGCGACTCTGAAGGGTTTGTGCCAATAATCCGTTTGTCCAAATTTTGCCAAGGCGCACGACCCTCGCTCCGTTGGCAAAGAGCATCGGGCTGCGCGCGCGCGCCGGCCGGGAGCGCGCGGGAGGGGCGGCTTCTTCCACAGGCCCCTCCTTCTCCCCCTCCCTGGCTGCCGCCGGGCCGGGCCGCGCCGCAGAGGGCGAGGGCAGCTGCCGCCGCTGCTGCCGGCCTGGGCGCTCCCCTGGAAGGAGAGCCAGCCGTCGGCGGGCGGTGATAAACACCCGGCAGCCTCGGCCTCCTGGAGGGGCAGGCTCGCTTCTCTCCTTTGCGTGGTTCCTAGGCAGCCTAAGGGTATCTCGTCTGAGATTTTCGGGAGCTTAGCGAGCGAAGGAGAGAGTAAGTTACTCCTCGCGAGTGTGAAATGTTTCACCTGCCGAGCAGGGGTTGGCTTGATTAAACCTCAGGTGTGGACTTTGGCAGTGCTTGTGTAGAGACCTGTTTGTGGAACATTCAAGCGTGGCTGATCAATAAATAGCATTTTTCTTCTCAGAGGCATGGGACTGAAGACCAGGGATGACTTGTGTTGTGTTGCTGTTAGAAAATTGACGGTTTTGATCTAGATAACAATAAACTTCTCAGATCTGATTTGGAGCTAATTTGGCTCCTGCTCTCTGATGCAAGAGTTGTTTAGGGTTTGTTATCCTATGAAAGTTGCTGGTGGAGTAAGTGTAAAGACCGTGCATAAGACTGTGAAGCTCAATAGAGTGTTCTTTCATTCCAGTATTATACTAAAGGTATAAGAAGACAAAAATGAGCCACTGATGTTAAGCCAGAAAGTGATTAAAAGTGGAAATAATTGCACGTTTATGGCAGTGGTGTTAGTGAAAGAATGATGCAAGTATAAAGAGCCTGTGCTAGGCTTGGTGCCGCATCTCAGTGAGGCAGGGTTTTCTGTCACTTTAAAAAAACAACATCACATCGTGTTCTGTGATACATTAAATGGAGAACCTGACTAGAACCCGTACTTTCCTTCTCTGGTCACGTGAATCTGTTCTCACTTCCTCACCCCTTCCTTTGCTGCTGTATTTCCTCTACTCTGGCATTTCTGCTCCTTATGTCATGTCTTCTGTACAGGCAAGACCAATGGTCTAAAAGTTAGAATACCTTAATTTTAGCCTGGGCACTAAACAAATCATTTCAGCATTGCTTGTTTGAAAGTTGGGTTTGTAAATTGTTGCTGGGGAAGTATTTATGCTCATGGAGCTTTTCAGTTGTGACTAGAGAGATGTAAAGACTTCAGTTTTTGCTTTAGTCAGTTGGGTGTTCTGGCAAAACTTTGGCTTTTGATAAAGATTTCCGCCATTCAAAGTTATTCTTGTGTTACTTGCTTTTGGACATCTCCTGCATGGCAGCCTTTTAGAAATGCTTTTTGGTTTTGTTGTTGTTAGCCTTGCAGTGCCTATGTTTGAAAAGTGTTGCATGGTTCTCCGTGGAAAAAGTAGTCTCATTTTATAATTTTAAGCCTGGTTTGTATTAATGGAAATGAACGGGGTAAGAATGGTATGTTACAGCCTGGCCAACCCTGTTCTTTGGATGTGCTCCAGTCTGTTGTCACTGTATGTGTCTGTGGAATCTTTGTGCATAGGCTATATGTTTAAGTGTATTTCTGTCTGAAGACTAACAAGAAGCTATATAGGCTTTGATGTTTGAAATGTCTGAAGAAAAAAAAGTCTGCAGTTTTGACTTCTAAGATTACCAGGGCGTTTATAAGATTAGTGGTCTTATATTGTATCAGCCTTGCTAAAACTATCAGCTTGATCTTAGTAAACCTTATGGGTCATTTAACATCTCCACTTCTTTTCTCTGTAGTGTCTGTGTTTACTTGGGAAGGCTTGAGTAGGAACATTACAACAGTTTAATAAAGTAGATTAACAGGAGTGTAGTTATTAAATAGTATGATCCTAGGTCTTGATGGTTTTGGGTAATTTCNAGAAGAGGCGGTGCAGGAGCCGGGTGGGCTGCGCCGCGCCATGCGGCTGTGCGGGGCGCTGCTGAAGAGCCCTATCCCCAAGCAGATCGAGTACTACTCCCGCTTCTCGCCCTCTCCCCTCTCCATCAAGCAGTTCCTCGACTTCGGTGAGTGGCGGTGCCGCACACCCCCCTTTCCACTCCCCTCTCCACGCCCCTCGGGGTGAGGGGGAGCGGAGGTCCCCCGGGCGCAGGCTGGCGCCTAGGCCTCGTCTCCCGGCCCGGCAGCGTCTGGGCCTGCGGCCTGGGCAGACCGGGGNTAGGCAGCCTAAGGGTATCTCGTCTGAGATTTTCGGGAGCTTAGCGAGCGAAGGAGAGAGTAAGTTACTCCTCGCGAGTGTGAAATGTTTCACCTGCCGAGCAGGGGTTGGCTTGATTAAACCTCAGGTGTGGACTTTGGCAGTGCTTGTGTAGAGACCTGTTTGTGGAACATTCAAGCGTGGCTGATCAATAAATAGCATTTTTCTTCTCAGAGGCATGGGACTGAAGACCAGGGATGACTTGTGTTGTGTTGCTGTTAGAAAATTGACGGTTTTGATCTAGATAACAATAAACTTCTCAGATCTGATTTGGAGCTAATTTGGCTCCTGCTCTCTGATGCAAGAGTTGTTTAGGGTTTGTTATCCTATGAAAGTTGCTGGTGGAGTAAGTGTAAAGACCGTGCATAAGACTGTGAAGCTCAATAGAGTGTTCTTTCATTCCAGTATTATACTAAAGGTATAAGAAGACAAAAATGAGCCACTGATGTTAAGCCAGAAAGTGATTAAAAGTGGAAATAATTGCACGTTTATGGCAGTGGTGTTAGTGAAAGAATGATGCAAGTATAAAGAGCCTGTGCTAGGCTTGGTGCCGCATCTCAGTGAGGCAGGGTTTTCTGTCACTTTAAAAAAACAACATCACATCGTGTTCTGTGATACATTAAATGGAGAACCTGACTAGAACCCGTACTTTCCTTCTCTGGTCACGTGAATCTGTTCTCACTTCCTCACCCCTTCCTTTGCTGCTGTATTTCCTCTACTCTGGCATTTCTGCTCCTTATGTCATGTCTTCTGTACAGGCAAGACCAATGGTCTAAAAGTTAGAATACCTTAATTTTAGCCTGGGCACTAAACAAATCATTTCAGCATTGCTTGTTTGAAAGTTGGGTTTGTAAATTGTTGCTGGGGAAGTATTTATGCTCATGGAGCTTTTCAGTTGTGACTAGAGAGATGTAAAGACTTCAGTTTTTGCTTTAGTCAGTTGGGTGTTCTGGCAAAACTTTGGCTTTTGATAAAGATTTCCGCCATTCAAAGTTATTCTTGTGTTACTTGCTTTTGGACATCTCCTGCATGGCAGCCTTTTAGAAATGCTTTTTGGTTTTGTTGTTGTTAGCCTTGCAGTGCCTATGTTTGAAAAGTGTTGCATGGTTCTCCGTGGAAAAAGTAGTCTCATTTTATAATTTTAAGCCTGGTTTGTATTAATGGAAATGAACGGGGTAAGAATGGTATGTTACAGCCTGGCCAACCCTGTTCTTTGGATGTGCTCCAGTCTGTTGTCACTGTATGTGTCTGTGGAATCTTTGTGCATAGGCTATATGTTTAAGTGTATTTCTGTCTGAAGACTAACAAGAAGCTATATAGGCTTTGATGTTTGAAATGTCTGAAGAAAAAAAAGTCTGCAGTTTTGACTTCTAAGATTACCAGGGCGTTTATAAGATTAGTGGTCTTATATTGTATCAGCCTTGCTAAAACTATCAGCTTGATCTTAGTAAACCTTATGGGTCATTTAACATCTCCACTTCTTTTCTCTGTAGTGTCTGTGTTTACTTGGGAAGGCTTGAGTAGGAACATTACAACAGTTTAATAAAGTAGATTAACAGGAGTGTAATTATTAAATAGTATGATCCTAGGTCTTGATGGTTTTGGGTAATTTCAAGTTCTTTTGGAGATTTCAGAAGCCTAGAGAAGAAATTGGCAACAGAATGTAAGATGTTGGTGCAGTAATTATACCACTGGAGACATAGAAGGCCTGGACAATATGCACTATATCAGGGAGCTATGTTACTTCTACCTAGATTGCCCAAGGAAGAATTTGCTGGTGCCATGGTATAAAAGTATTCAAGAGACTAAATATGTCAAGCATAAGGATACTAGTGTGATACTGAAGGTGGAGTTCCATTGTGTTTGCCTAGCATGACTATTTGAAGGGAGGGAGGGTCTGTTTTGTAGCCATTTTATAGAGGCTACCTAATGTTTCACTTACAAGGAAATGGTATTTTTGTTGAGCTATGTAAATATAATAGTAAGTGTTACTAAAAGGTGACTAAATTTTCAACAAGTATTAAAGAAAAATAAGCCTGAAGGAATGTGTGAGTGATCCTCTCATGGCAGCCTGTGCCTTTTCTGTCTGATGTACCTGTGTTTCTTGGATTAAAAAAAAAAAAAAAAAAAAAAAAGAAAAAAAATTAAATTAAGTGTTTTTTTTTTTTTTTAGTTGATTTAGACTAAACTGATTTCTAAATTTGTCTCTGCAAAATCCTGGTGAGCAGGGAGAGAGAAACTATTTCTCATAGACTGAAGAGTCTCTGAATGCTCTTGGTGGCAGTGTATAGTGACATGCGGCTTAGGCTTCTTTATGGCTGACTAACAGTGTGAGTTGTATGGAATACAGTTGTATGCATAGTGGGGCTGTAGAGTCTTTATTCCTTTCCAATGATAGAAATTAATGGTGATTAATTAAAAACTTTCTCATGTAGCTTAATTCAGGTAGTTAAACCACTATAAAAGACAGTTTGGCTGTTTAAGCTCACTCACTAATACTGAAAAGCTGTGAAACAAACCAGAAAGCGATACTTAAAGCAGTGATTCTCCTTTGGGTTTCATAGCTGAGTCCTGTTTGTGTTCGCATACCATGTTCTGTCATATGTGATTTACTTCTGTTGAGCTTGCAGCTAGCTTTGTAGCTGCTGCCAACTATGTGAGAGGTTACTGTGTCATGGGCTTGGGACCTCTGTGTCGCAAAGTATGAATTATGAGTGCTCAAATTCTGTGCTGCTTTTTTTTTTTCTCTGTGTTCATCTTATGTTTGTGCTCTCTTCTTAAATACTATTCATTCAACTTCTTTTTTACAAAGTGTATTTCGTAAGACTCTTGTGCAATTTCATTCCTTTGCAAAAGAATGACCTTCCATAAACGTGTTTTAATATAAACAAGTTTTGACCTTGTTTAATGCTAGCATGTCATTCTAGGTTTATACAGGCCTCCATAAATATACTGGTCTGGAAAAAAACAAAAACAAACACAAACCCACTGGATTCAGCTCTGGAAGACATTCTGGTAGATTTCCAAGTGTAAGCATTCCTAAAAAATCCAGTCTGCTATAATTACTAAAATATCTCTTCTGAAATAAACTTGTCAGTTTAACATTCAGGTACGTGCATATTTGTACACTTTGGAGGCTAGACTGTTTGAAGGGGAAAAAAGCCCATACCAGAGATACATATTTTGTGTCAGCTTTGATTCAACATCTCAATTTAGATTTGCTTCAGCTGTGTAAGGTTGAACTTAGAGGATGACAGGTTAATGCAAAACACCTGATAATCTTTGTCAGCAGCTACATACATGGGTAACCAGTAGTCATGTATGCCTAAGGAAAGTAAATAACTCATCAGACTGGCCCACCTGAGGAAAGCAGAGTTTAGGGGTCTAGGAGTATCCTGATAGTTTAAAAAAAGACACAAAAAGATTTGACTTCATTCTGCCTGGCTTGATAAGGACTAAGCATGAGATAAAACTCTTACAGCCATACTGATGCTGAACTGTGCCCGAGGTGGCAAGCTCCATGCAATTTTATGATTTGGGTCATGTTAGGGTGCCTCAGTTGGCAGTAAAGAGGGTTAATAAACATTTCATTAAATGAATGATTGTACTGAAAAGGTTGTATATAAAATAATCAAGTACAAATAAAGACAGGGTGAAATATAAATTGTGTAATGCTTTGATCATGCATGAAAGAGTCATTTGAAGTTGTGCTAGTGCTATATTGTGAATTTATGCCAGTCTGCTACACTCATGTAGTACTCATTGCTGTTGCTCAGCTAATGAATGCCTGAAACTTTTCTGAGTCTGAGGTTTCTTTTGTCAAAAACATGTATGGTGTGCTTTTGGAGCTTGTTTACTACTCAAGCAAACTTGGCCTTGGTCAGTTGTACTTAGCAATATTCTGGCCTTTTCTAAGTCTCACACCAAATCTTTTGGATGAGTTTTGTACCTATGAGGTTAAACTTTGCTTTTGGTTAGCTCTTTGCATATATAGGTAAAACTTAACAAAGTGGCACCTACCTCTCCTTCAAACTAATGAGTTTGAACAAAAAAGTCAGGTAGGTACTTAGGATAGAAGACAGTGGACCATAGTGAATTCTTGTTGTAGAATGTGGCTTGGGAGATCCCGGTTTCATAGGTTATAATCAAAATGTCTGTGGCAACTGCTACAGCTACTGGCATTGAAAAAATATCACAAAGGTTGTAATTTAGTAATTTTACTGTGCTGTGAACAGCTAAGCATGCAGCAGATAATCATAGTGAGTGCATGCAGTTTGGGAACTGCTGTGTCTGGAGGCGTATCTGGAGGAAAGTATGAGAAATGGATCCTCCTTGTTTTTAAGTATAATTTTTTGGATTAAATTGTTTTGTTTATGTGGTACCTATTAAACTTAGCTATCTTGAGGAAACCTGTAGGCCTCTCTCAAAACTGATCTAAAGAGTAAGCCAGGTATTTGCATTGCTGTTGGTTGCCATCAGTTGTACGGGCGGAATTAGATGGGGTTTCCACAAGAGCATGTACACTGCATGTTGTCTTGCTGGTGACAGGCGTGTGTCAGCACTGGAACAGAAAATGGGCTGCTGAAAAGGCAGCTAGCAGATATGATTAGAACAAGGTGTGGGCGTAGGAAAGTGGAAGTTGAGAGCAGTCTTGTATCTCCAAACATAATTATTAATCTCCAGATGGAAGATGGCTATTAGAAGATTCATGGGTTTTTAACACAACTGTTGTGGAGAGACTGTCTATACTGAACACAAAGTTTAGGGCTCAAAGATACTATTAAATAGTTATCTGCCATTTATTGCATTCAGCTCTGTGGTTTTGGTTTCTTTTTTCTTTTTTTCTTTCTTTCTTTTCTTTCTCTACTGCTGTCTGTGCATTGACCTTAAAACTGTACACTTGATTTAAGTGCATCTTCAAAAAAAATAATTTCCTCTTAACATGAATGCGAACTACTGAATCGGATCAGAAAGATGAATGCTAGTCAGGCATTACTGTCTTTTATTTTCATCTGACTGATTTCAGCCTCCAACCACAGCAGTTTTGTCATAGTTTGTGTTGGTAGGCTAGGATCCTTTGATGCCTGGTACTTTTTCCCTGTGAAATATTTTAATGTCGTCATGGAATACTACTTTTCCTGATTTTGTAAAGCTAAATATATTCTTTAAATGTGTTACTTCAAGCCTTATGAAAATACAGCGGAATTAACTTTTGTGGCTTTTCCAGGTTTTTCTATATTATTCTCCAAATGTGTCTGTTAAAGCTTTAAATAGAATTCTTATAGGCGTTTTACCTAGTAGTGGAATAGAATAATCTTACTGCTCTTTTGTTTTTACCTTGAAAGGCTAGTCTTTTGTGACAGTGGAAGTTGCCCTGTCTGCTTTTGTTCTTGAATTATTTTAGGGTTATTGCTTCTCTGTATCCAGACCTTTATTCTCTAGATCTCAGCATGGGTAAAGTTTGTATTTCATAATATGAAAAAGGTTTTTCTTTTAAAGTGTTGTAGGACAGCAAATGTCTGGAAACCTTTGATGCAACTGTTGTTATTTATAACCTGTTACTATTTACAACTCTGCCAGTCTCTGGCAGTGACATGCCAATACTGTATATAATATTGAAGGTTTTTGTAAGGCCTAATATTGATTGTTGTGAAGGTCTGGAAGAGTCATTGTGGGTAGATGACTTTGTTCAGCAGTCGCTATTGAATTGTGTTATGGTGGGAATGTTTTTGCATGAGAGTGTGAGTACTGTGTAGTATTAGATTGCTGGTCATTTAATTTACAGAATTATCTGTATCAATCACTTTTGGAGGCTGTTTCAGGGATTATGTGTACTTCTTTGGTAATCACTTTTTTTTTTTTCAGAAAAGGTTTGTTTTCAAATTTTACACTGCTGGTTCAATCTTCATTAGTGCAGTTCTGCAAAGTTCTAAAGATTTAGCTTTGGTTTAAACTTTTAACTATTTTGATTATGCAGTAAAGGAACAGACCATTTCTATAAATAATTGAGACTTCATATATTCTGAATACAGTATTTTTGAATAATCATAGGGCAAATTCCATAAGTTGCTGTGAGTGATCAAACTGGATCACCAAGGCAATAGATTTTATTTTATTTTTTTATTTTTTTTTTCCTTTGGGTGCTATAAAGGCTAAGCATGGGAAATTCTGCCTTCCGTAGGTGATTTGACTGGCTGCTGGTTTTCTGCAGATATAGGCTAGTAGTCTGCAAGCAAGCATCCTCCGACTGAAGGGACTGGTTGTGTTTTGGTTCCCTAAATGGCAGGAAATTTCTTCTCTGTGTTGTGTTTGTGTTTTGAGTGACCAAAGATGCTGTTGCAGTCCTCTGCCTTCAGGTGCTTAGGAAAAGAGATGATGTTATGCTGCATGCAGACATGTATGTTATCACGCTTTCTTTTTTTTCCTGAAGCTGGTGTGATATTGAAGCAGTGGAATGTCTTTTAGTGAAAGAAAAGAAATGAGACTACCTAATTCCCACCAAGCAATTATTGGGATTTTGTGGGTTTTGGTTCTTTTTAGCAAGTAATGGAAGTGATAGGGTGTGCAGCTTAACAGAAATTGAAACTTGACAAAACTACTTGCTGGAAGGACAACTAGGTAGGATTTGCAGTTCTTGAAGTCCTAAGAGTGTTTGGGACATCTTCTTACAGAAGCTGATAGAGATTGTTAAAGTGCTTGCTAGATTTGGACTAATAAGGAGGTTGAAAATCTGCTTGAGGATCTGAAACTTTATTAAATTTTGTTGAAAATAATCTGGAAATAACATTCCTTTCTCTTAAGAAGGGAAGAAATAGCACCTAGTGATTTTAAAGTAGCATAATTTTTTCCAGGCTAAGGGAATAGGTAGATAGGGCCTCTTCTAAGACACAAGGAATGTAAGATGATCTGTTAAATTCTGAAAGAGCAATTATGATGCAGGCAGAAGCAACCAGTAGAGCATTGCTTGGAATTCCAGTAATACTGTTCACTAAAAAAGAATCATATGGAAACTGGAAGAAGGACATGTATCTTGGGTTGCAGTACAAAGAGCAGCTAAGGTGGAAAGCTGGGATAGAAAAACAGGGAAAAGATGCTGAGATTTATAGAAATTGGGGAGAGCGCTGAAAAAATAGCATTTACTTGATTAAGTACATGAGGATGAAGACTATTGAATTATTTTTCTGAAGATCAAAGCAAAGATGACAAATTGTATCGAGAAACTTTAAGGAAATCACAACTCCCCCCTGTCCCTGATACCTCAGGTTATCCACAATTTGTATGTTTAGAGCCTTGTGACTTAATGGGTGCCAGAAGAACTAAGCCAATACTGTGTTTTGTGGGTAGCTGACCACTTTCTTCTGCACATGGGAGTGTGTGGTGCAGCATCACTGTTGCTTACATGCTTCATGGAAATAACTGATGGTGATGGCCTCGGGGTTGTGGAAATGGGGAAAATAATCTACTTTTCCTTTAAAGAAAAGGAAGAGGAGAACATTACAACAAGTAATTGTTGAATGAAGAAGCTGACGCCCCCCCCTCACCCCTCCATAGAGCTAATAATATAATATGTAGATAAGCACCAAGAAATAATAAGGTGATAAAGAGACAATAAATTGTGTTGAGGCAGTCTGATTTCCGGGTTACTTTGATGTTTGCTAGGGCAGTAGCAGTAGATACTGTACCTGACATCTATAAATTTTTGGCACAGTCCCAAAAAAAAAACCAAACCAAAAAACCCCCAAACCAACAATTCCTTCCTCTAACCCCACCAAAAACATAAGATGAGATTACTATATAGTAGGTGTGCAGTGTCCTGGTGGGCTGACACCAGCCAGCAGCTGAGCCCCTGGGCAGGTGCATGCCCCCTTCCTCACAACCCCATTGGCACAGGGGTGAGAATAGGAAGGGTGAAAGTGAGAAAACTCGCTGGTTTGAGATAAACACAGTTCAACAAGAAAGGAAAGAGGAAGAAGCAATGTAAAGGCAATCACTCACTATGTCCCGTGAACAGGCTGACACCCAGCTGATGTCGGTGTAATGGCTGTCTTAGGAGACAGTCACCTTGTTTTTTATTGCTGGGCATGACATCATGTAACATGGAACATATCTTTGGGAGCTTGTGTCAGCTGTCCCAACTCTGTCCCCTTCTAGCCTCTTACCCACCCCCAAACCTACTTGCTGGGCTGGGGGCTGAGTGCAGGAGAAAGAGAGAAGACCTTCATGCTATGCGGGTACTGTTCAGCAAGAGCCAGAAAGGGAGTGTGTCATCAACACTTCTAATCACAAACCCAAAGCCTTGCGTCTTGTGGGTTGCTGTGGGGAAAGCTGACTCCATTCCAGCCTGACTGGGTATAGATTTATGAAGAACATTCTGTATATACTCCACATTTCACTAGCAGTCATTGATCTTCACAGTACTGATCTGTGGAGAGTGAGTAGTATTTTTCCAGTTCCCCGTGGTCCAAAACGATGTAATCCATAAAGGAGTCAGGCATAGATTTGGGAATTGATTATGTAATTCCATAGTTACGATAGTAAAACAGGTTTTATTGATGCGAGTTACTCTTAATACATTAGTTATCCTTAATACATTAATACATTAAAAGTCACCTTTCCCTCCAAACGGCTCAAGTATTTTACAGGATGTTACTTATCCTTTTTAAAAGATGGTTATGATTTTTTGGGGTGTTCCTAGAGTCAGTTAGATGGAATCCTGGGTTGAAAGGACAGATTAGAGCACTGAACTGTGTATCTGAGATGCACAATTTTTGTCCTTTTTTGATGCTTTCTATGTTATAAGAGACTATTAAATTAATCCTTTTTTCCTCTGAACATTTTTATGTAAATGTAACATTGTCTCTTACATGTTTCTTTGCTCTGTTTAAATTATTTTCTTTGTCTAAGAGGCTACTCTTACTCTCTTTCTGTGTGTGCATTATATATAAACTGGCACATTAGTTTGTAGCTGAAGTAAAATAAGCAACACAGTATTATAAATACATTCACTGTTTTAAGTCCTTAATATACTTTTGTGAATTTTAGTTGATATTTTTCAGATAGGTTTAAGATTGTAAACAGAAGCAAAGTTTAAAAGTTACAAAATGACTTTTTGCTAAAAATAATTTACATTTTAACTGCTACAAGTCCTTGTTTATGCTTTTCTTAGAGATTTGGTAGACTGGATAAATACATTCAAACCCTGGTAACTAGCAGTGGTATAGAGGAATCCTCTAATCTTCTTTTTTGCAATGAGGTTTGTTAATCATCAAAAGCATTTTGTAACGATGGTTAACAGTCTAATACATTTAACCTCAGTGAGATTGAAGGGAAACTGGACCATATGGTATTGGCATTAACTGTACGAGTCTTTCCTCATAAATGTTAATTTTGTTTATGTTGAAGATTAGGAGTATCTTTCCCTTTGACATGTTGACAGGGACTACAGGATAAAGCAGAGATCTGTATTTTTGTGGAGCGGTTAGTGGGAATTCTGAATGCTTTCCATAAAGGTTAGGGGGAAAGTTGACAAAAGTTGTGAGACCTTAAGGAGAGTGTTGAAAACTTGGAATATCTCTACTTATAACCTTCAACGTGAAATAGATACTCACCTTTTATGGGAGGAAAAGGTTATTACAAGCTTGAAGGAATAAAATTAATTTTTTTCTGGCCAGTTTATTGTAACAGAATCCAATCAGAGAGGAACAAACCTGGAATAAAGTTTCTTTGACTTGGTAAAAAAAACCAAAAGCAAACCAAACACAACTTTTAAATTTGTTTTAAAATTTCAAGTCTTGCCAGAAAAAAAATGCTTAATTTATTTTGTCCAGGCTGTCTTGTTTGAAAGCCACAGAGCCCCTTCACAGTGTATGCCAGGGTCAGTGTGCAGCACAGTAGGCACGCCTGTCTCCTGCTATCGGATTGTTTCTTGCACTCTCCTGCTTAGGTCTCAGGAGTGTTGGTGGAAGAGAAGCTGATGTCGACTGAAGAGCTACTGTTTTCAGAGGCTTCTTGCACTTGGTTGAGGAGGGAGTCTTTGGGTTGTATGACGAGGTTGAGGATTTAGAAGCTGATCCTGGGCCATGGCTTCTCCTGAGAACATTTTGACTCTTTGCCTGTCATGTACTGTGGGGAGTGCCTGTGATAAGGGCAAGACAAAGCCTAGCTGCTAAAATGAATCATCTGACTTCCAGCCTACTCCCAAATTGCCCCGAGGAAAGACAACCCTGGGCTGGTGTGTCTAAAAGAACAGTATAGCCTGTGGGTAATTGCTTGAGCGCTTCTGCACTAAATTTTATGGATCTTTTTGATTACTGTGCATTCTCCTGGCAAATGCTTTAAAATACTCAAAAGTTACTGTGTTAGAACCAAGTGGTTAGCAGTTCAAAATTAGTTTTAGATCAGAGAAGTTTATTTTAAAAATTCATGCTTTTGTTTTAATTTGTGTGGTTCGGTTATTAATACATGGTACTTTTTTACAGCTTTTAAAAGCGGTTGCCTATTAATCTACTCCTTTGGAGAGAGTGACTTACATCTTCCCTTGAGGTTTTTCTCTGAAAGGAAGGCTGTGACTTTAAGAGTTACAATTATTGATTGCAGTTTGACTAAGGCTTTGGTAGATCTACAGTGTATTCTGCATCTGTTAATACCTTCTGTTGATCTGTTCCAGTGCAGTAGTAAGTTAAGCTGCTTTATAGCACAGACAGTTTCATGTGGAGGACCATTTACTTGAAACAGGCTTATTGGAGTTCACAAATTAGGTATCATAACTTGCCACATTATTATTACTACATTTATTTTTTCATTAGTGTATAGCTGATCTAATAAAACATGTAGTGATCTCATCCAGGTTGAGCTGTCTGGTTGTGCTAATGACAGCTGTCTGACTTCTTGTCCTTAACCTGTCCTTTCAGTCACATGAAAATGTGAACTGGACTGACTTTCCTTTGGCACCAGTGGTATTCGTCTATGTGGCCACAGTAGTTAATAGACGTAAGACGTAAACAAGCTGACTCTCAGAGATTTTGGACATAAGTGGAGCTAAGTATGGGTTTTGTTTTTGTTTTGTTTTCTTTGAAAAGTAGTTATACTCAAGTAATTTTGAACTTTTTAAGTTGAAATCTGGACCTTTGGCTTCTCAGGGGAATTTGGTCTGGTCATTAAGACAGCAAAATATAAGCTAGTGCATTCTTACTAGTGAATGATATCCTGAACTTTTCCTTTGGAATAGAAAGTAAATGCTGCGGTTAGTCTGGCAGTCAAAGAGTGCTTGAGTGTGTTGGTAGTTGAATTGCATAAATCAGAAATGGTTTATTGAGCTCAACTGTTTCTGTACTTCAGCTCCAGTAATTTATCTGAATGATGTGTTACATGACTGGTGGAAAGTTTAACTGGAAAACTAACTGGCATGTGAGCTGGCTAGTTTGGCTGCATTGAACACTCGGCACAGAGTGGAAATCGATGGTCATACACTGTTAATAACTAAATTCTCATCTATGAACACAAATAATTGAGATTGAGAAGACTCGGTGTACCTGTATCAAAGCATGCTTTCTTTCCCTTAAACTGCAAAGATGCAACTGCTAATGGGAATTGAACTGAAGAGCAGAAACAAGCTATAGAGGAGAGCTTACTTGCAGACTTAATTCCTCTAGCTTTAGCTTGTTTTCTGGCAGTAGTTGTTTACAAGACTTAATTGCTTAGATTTCATCAAACTGAAACTTTTATTGTAGTTCAGTGAGATGTAGAAATATTTTTCTGTTCTTAATTCTTCAAGTGTCATTTTTTTAAAAACTTCAGAGATTCTCCAGTTTCTTCACTAACATAGAATCAGTTGATATGATGATCATACACGCAAAGAGAAAACATGTCCTTAAAGCAAGGCGCTCCAGTGAAGAAATTGTAGGAGCTGGTGGAAGTAGCTTTAGAGACAAGTGATGGAACTTGGGCTGAAGCTTAGGTCTGGGATGTCTAAAACCAGGCTGAATACCTGAGGTTAGTGTGGGTCGCATCCTTAAATTTGGCCATCTGCTGTCTACTTGTGTTAGAAGGGCTGTGCAGGTTGTGGTTACTATTCTGTAGCACAACGTGGTAGGTCAGAAAAGGGAATCCAGTTTCAACGTACAGCTTCTTTAGAGGCAGCCTGTGGTAGAGGGTAAGGATCAGCAGGAGTCAGCATCTCCAATTATGTTGTGTGTTTTCTTTTTTTCCCTTGGCTTCATCATCTTTATTGGGTTTTACAAAACCCTGTCTTTTAGCAAACAGACCAACCCTGTGTGCTTTTTGTGGGATTGGAAGTTTTAGTGGTTGGTGAGATAAATACCTAGAGGCCATGCCGAAAATGTCTTTATTTGTACTGGGGAATATTTTTTGAATTGGGATTGTTTTGGTTTTGTGGGTTTTCTGTTTTGTGTGTTGTTGGTGTTGGATTTTTTTGTAGCCACGTTTATGGAGGCTGTGTGAGAGGAGTTTGTTTGCCTTCTGATACTTAGCCCATGCTCCTGAAATGGTGTATAATCAGTGGAACTGATTGACCCTCCTTTAGTTGTGTTCTCCTAGATTCAGCAGCAAGTTACTAGTTTTAGCCTTTCCTTTGCTCTGACACTTTGATCTTTTTGTGTATTTTTTTGAAGACTTCTCTACCCCTCTGCTTTACCTTTTTTTGGACTGTTTGGTTTCCCTGTGTAGGAACCAAAAAGTATTCTGGAAGCTCAAGAGAAGAGGGTAGATATGGTCGATCACTCCTGCCTTCCTGTGTTTCTTCCTTTATTTTGCCCTGGATGAAAGCAATAGATTCTGAGTTGAACAACAGATGGGACTTCGCTGCTTTTGAGTCTTAAAGTAGTGTGGTATGTAATGTCTCAGCTTGATGTTAGGTACGTGGTTCATGGAGAGAACTAGACCTCTGTGTGCAGTAGAAAGACTAAAAAGAGCACTTAGTTTCTTCTTTTCCTGTCTTGTGTGAGATGTGTTAATACTCAGAAACTACTGATGCTTTTATGATCTGACCCCGGCAGTCCAGTACCTGCTAGGGATGTGACAGCTGTGTTAGCTTTTCTAATGCAGGTGACTTTGATCGTCATCTATGAAGGACTACTACTATAGTCTATTCTCAAAGGGGTATTTCATAAGTGTGGGGACCTGGCAGATGAACTGAGAGCGTTTGATAATGTTCTGGAGGAGCTAGAGTTCATGGTCTCGTGCTGAGCTTCTGCCCTCTTCTGCAGCAAAATCAAGGTTTACATACAGCCTTCTGTATGGAACTAATCCATTTGTATCCTGAACCTTGAATGTCATAGTGTTGCTTTGGCAATTTTATAAAATTTGCCAGAATTGAATCGAAGTCTGCTGCAAGTGTGTGAATAGTCTCTACATTGTGCCTTTTGTTGCAGGAACCGGAACAAAAGGGATTTTTTTAGGTCCAACTTTGCAACAGTTGTCTAATTCTGTCAGCGCGATGGAAGGAGCTGAAAAAATACTGGTTCAGAGAGAGCACTGTGATGAATATTCATTTCTGCCAATTGAAAATTACTTTATTCCCCCTACATGCTACAAGCATATGATCCCTAGAGCCTGAGCAGGCCGTTAGCAACGTTACGTTTGTTTTCCGTTTCTTAGCACTATGGGATAAAAGGTGAAAAACAGAAAAGATGAGTAAATCTTCAGAGAAGACGGGAGAATAGATTAGTAGAGAAAACTGACTGGAACTAGAACTCTGCTCCCTGAATTTCCTTTGGATTAAAGGTGGTCCAGTGGTAATGTCGGTGTATAACCCCAAAACATTCCACTTTTAATCTTTTTCCATCTGATTTGTATATTTAGAAGACCTAATCTGTTCAAGCATGTTTTTGTGACCTGTATGACCTTGAAGCTTCAGGATCATGTTTTGTTTATGGATTTTCTTACCATTTTTTCACCCCTCTGATACCTGTCTAATTGAATAAATGGCATGATTTATTTTTGGTGGAAATGTCTTAACACCTTTCCACATCTAAGAAAATTTATTTTGATATCAAGTGCCACCTTCTGGTTGATCTTCTTATGATATCTTAATGTGTTACTGTTCTATTTAAAGAAGTTTACCTGTATTTTTGATTTAAACTTGAGCAAGGACAGTCAAATCAGTTCTCCAGGTGTCATACTTCATTGCATAAGCAAACCCACTATCATTTAGAGACTTTCTCTGTTCCATGGCTGGTGACCATTCCAAATCCAGCAATGTTTGTGGAGGTACCATCCCCGCTGGCTTGTTTCTATCATGTGTAAAGCTGTTACATGGAAGGCTGTCCGTGGAATTTTCTTCACTGACTGTAGTTTGATGTAAAGCCCAGAGATAGCACTTAGATCCTTGTTCAGCTAATGTTCTCTTCTTCTTTTCACTGTGGTGAAGTCTGTGTCTGTTGTCAGTCTCGGTTACATTGACTTGTACTTAAACAAAAGAATCTCAAGGTTGGCATCACGGTGTCTTCGGTACTGGGTTTCACCTGCAGATTTGAAGGTGGCAGAGGGGAGGTCATGAATGTGCTTTTTTTATGTGACTTTTCTATAGGATGACTGACTAGCCTGGACAGATAAGATTGTTCAGCATATTAAAGGTAGAGCATTTATTGTACAACTTTTTTTTTTTTTTAATATAAAAAACTTTTAAAAGATCTGCTGTGGTGACACTGCAGTTTCTTTCAGGTTTTGTGCAGGATATGCATGTAGTAGTAATAATTTGAAATAATTTTAGGATTTCTTCACAACTAGCTTGCTTTTCATCACCGTTTTCCTGTCAAAGTAACTTCTTCTGTATAATTTAATTTCCACAATCTGTGCTGCTTTTTTACTAACTCTGTCTTGCTTCAGATTTCTCACTTATTGCTTGTTTCCCTCCCTGTGTGTAATTGCACTGCCAACTTTTTGCAGGTAGTGACTACCTTCTTTTGGATCATGAGGGAATTAAGGCTGCAAAGAATGAATGTTAGGCAGTGTTCTGTCTGATCTCCAGTTCAGAGGCTGAATCAGCTAGCTTGCAATTTTAGGTCTTAACTTCACCTGTAAAAGAGATGGATATGAACCCCATATATCATGTGATGTCTTATTTTCCTTCTTGGCTTTGTGGATAAGAAGTGTTTCATTTTGAGTAGAGTCTTCTAGTTTTGTTTCAGTTTCATTTTCAGGTTTTTTAAAGGCATACTTTTTAAAAAATTTCAGTTTTATGTGTGCAACCTGCATTATACAGGAGGTAGAGAGATCTGTTTGTTCTGTGTTTCTAGGTATATAGATGTATATGTACAGAATAAAACTGATGCTGTCTGCTAGAATGTCCTTTTTTGGCTGCTCTGGCTGCATGAAACATTGATTATCAAGTTGAATAGGAGGAGTTTTAATGAAGTATAATTAATTCTTGAAATTACTTGCATGCTTGATAAAGGGCTGGGTTTGCAGTGTCTGTAATAGATCTGTCCTTTGTTCTTCACAAGGGTATTAACAAAACATAATAGTGCTTAATTTTTCTGTGGAACTCTGTCAGAGTTTTGTCTTAACAACAATCAACGTAGAACATGTGAAAACTGAAATAATTGCATTTCTGATGCACTTAGGTGTGCAGTTTATGTATCTCCAAAATTAAAATCTTGAGCAGCTCAACAGTGACACAAGAACGATTATTCCTGAGGTATTTGTATACCTCCAAAAATAAGTTTATGTCACTTTTATTTTTTCAATTAATATGTTCAGGCCTAACTAAGATGCAGTGAAATTCCATTGGTTTTTGAAGGGATATTAAGACTTGAACTGTTGTCCTCTGAAAAAGTCTTTGGTGGTGGGTTAGCCGTTTTTAATGCCAACGTATTCATTTTCCTTGGGAAAAACATAGACAGAAAGAAGGCATGACAAAAAGAGAATCCAAAATAATCGCTAACAATTAAATAATGAGGAGTAGTGGACTATAAAAGTGAAGGCAAATGCCTTACCAAAGGTTTAGTATCAAGATGAGAATGTTGCATGTATAAGCTTGTAAGAAACTTTCCTGTCTCTAGCAGTGTAGATCCTGTTCTGTCATTAGTTGAACAGTAAGGTCTTGCTTCTCCACTGTAGAGCTCAGAGGCTGTTGCTGACCATTGATGGCTGTTCGGAGCTGGACCCTGTGTTTTTTTCTTTGCCAAGTCTTTAATGTTTTTCCTACTTATATCCTGTCTCTGAAAGAAAATTACGTGCAGCATTTAACCAGTGAGTTGCACTGATGTCTGTAGAACTACTCAAGACAGTAAATTTAGAAATAAAATATGTAGGTTAAGCTTTTTCTTCGTGCTGGTGATCTTCACATTTCATCTTCAGCCTCTTCCATAGCGTTTCGCTGGTTCAGTGATCCAGTGATTTATAGGCAAAAAATCTGGCTTCTCAGAATTACTTGAAATTAACATTTATTTTTAATTTAACAAGATAGCATAAAGCTGTATTTGCATTATATTGCCTCAGGTTATAAAAGCAATGGCCCTTCTTTTAGTAATTTATAACAAAAGCTGTACTTCTAGTATATTATAGGGCCATGTTAGCATTATATTTCCATGTCGTTATATTTTGCCTGGAAGCCTGTGCCTGCTATAGATCTTCAGTCCACCGTAATTAAACAGCTCTCACACAGCACTCACAGCTTCTGGAAATAAAGCTAAAACGAAGTCTTTGCCTAGTGCAACGTAGTTGCTTATACCTAGTAGTGTCTGATTTGCACTGGGGCATAGGGTTACTGTATCCTTTCTTCCCTGAATTCGTACAAAGGTAAGCAGGTTGTATTTGTATTATTGAGTAACTTCTTGGGGAGGCTGCGGTATAAATCAGAGACATTATTCACAAGTTTCACTTTCACTTTAACCCTGAGGGAATGACTTCCAATTCCCTTGAACTGAATCAGGTGGATATAAACTGGCTTTTTTTTAGCCTGTGGTGTTTAAGACAAAAGCCTGGTTCTGGCAATGTGTACTGACCCAGCTGGAATGATAACAAAATCAAGAAATAATGCTATATTTTTTTTGGGGGAAAAAAAAAAGGCAAAATTAAGCCAACCTATAAAAACCATTATCTCTGACTGCAGGCTAAACTGGCAAAATTGGCACTACAGCTTACCAGAACACCGTTTCTGGGATGATCTTTAGCATGTAGACTTACTTGTGTATGATGAATTTGTATTAAGAAAATACTTAACTTAGATTTTACTTTTTGTACTTAGGATCTCCCTCTTTTTGATGAGTCTAGTTGTACAGGTGTTGCAGCCAAGGAGCATCAGTTAGACACTTCCTTTCCTTTTCGTGCACCAAGCATGCACAGGGCTCACAAAGGGCCCTGTACCTAAAACGTAGCTGTATGTTAGAGCAAGGCAGCTCCTTAGAGTGTTTTGAACTACCAGGCTGAGACAGATTGAATAGAGATGTTCCTTTGCTCATGGGAGGAGTGGGAGTGTGTCTCTTGTGCCACTCTTGCTATCCAGGCTAGCAGCTTTTGTTGGCCTGCTTTGCACAGACCCAGGGACCATGTTCCCAAAGGGCCCCCACGCCCTTTCACAGCCCTTGGGTTCTTGTTCACCATTTCCTCATTCTCTCTCTGGGCTGTTTTTCATCGCTTTTGCTTTTTATTGCCTGGAAATAACTAAATTGCTTTGAGTCACTCTCGGGAAGAAACAGTTGTCTCTTTGTTCCTCAGAGTTTTTCTGGTCCAGAAGGTGGAGAGTTAGCTGGTCAGAGAGTCTTCCCTGCTCTCCAGCCACAGTCTTCCTAAAGACCTGCTATATGCAATGACTTGTGACTAAGCAAGTGTCTATCCTCTATTGTAGATTAATTGCTATCCAACTTAATTGGAGGGTTGAACTCTGGAATCGTTACTGTGTTTCACAGAAAACAACAATGCAATGTCTTTTTTCCTTGTCTAATTTTGACAGGATGTGTGTATTTGTAATTGAAGATATGAAAATGCAAATAAGTAAAATAGGTACAAATGTTTGCCTGAGAATAATAGCATTGCTGACGCTAACATAATTTAATGATGCACTGATTGATGATGCATAAATGAGCAGGGATAAAAAAGAGAAACCCTAATCCTTCCTGCATATTCTGCCAAGCTTGTGTTATGGTTTGGGAACTAATCCATCAATGCATGTTACCTATGCAAAAAAAGGTGAAAACTCTGCTGTTCAGCTGATTATAATGGGACTGTCTTAAGAAGTATCACCTTGATTGTGCTGGTAGTACTGTACTTGAGTCTTTCAAATTGCAAATCTCAGTGATTATGTGCCTAGTAGTGGTTTTAACACTTTCTGGTTTGCTTGAACATAATTTATAGCTCTTGCATTATGCCTTCACTCACAAATTTTGCAGGCAGTTGTACTGGTTATCATCACAAAAGACATTTGCTGTCTTTCTGGACAAAAGCAGAATACTGACTGTTCATTACAAGTAAAACATGGATTATTTTTTTTCTTTTAATTTATCTGGACTCTTTAGAAATCTATTATGGTGGGCAATTCCTCCACATATGAAACACTGCAAAATAGGAAAAAGTTTGTCAAGTCAGGTCTGATCTTCCATCTGAACTATTTGGGCAAGAGTCTTAATATCTCATATTTTCAAATACTGGTAGTTAAAATTTTATAGGTACCTCTGGTAACTGGTGTAGCTTAAGAATCCTATTAGTCATGTCAGTCGTCTTGTTTGTGTAGAGTGGCTCCAGAGAGTGGTCACTGTTCCAACTAGGTCCACAGCAAAATATTGTTATTTTGCTGAATCCCTTTTATTTGTTTTCTCATCATTTGGGGTTTTCAAAAATTTTAGTTTCATAATGTTGTGCTGGATAAAAGTCTATTTTAAAAGTGGAAATCCAAGATAATCTCAGCTGCAGCTTTTCCAAATTGGAATGTGGTGATGAGCACTGCACTTTGCTTCCAGGTAGCTAGTGAGCATCTTGTAGTCTAGTTCAAGGAGGGATGGTGACTTTTGCTGGTCTTTCCAGGTGTTGATGAAACATTTAAGTACTTAGTAGGTTTGAAGAGCTTGTGACATGAAATGTCAGTCAGTTGCTGTTGTTCGGTTTTGTCCATTTGTTTTCACTTCTTACCCTCTGTTACGTGTACGGCATGCACTTTATAAAAGCTTACTTTAGTAGAAAAGTCAAACTGATAAAGGCTGGTGTTTTGGGGCTTTATTTCCAACTAACATCAAGTTGTAAGTGTTTGACTTTTATGTATAGGATGAGAGGTTTTATTTATAGGGGAGAGTATGAGATGATGTAAAATGAGGAAGAATGTCGGATAAAAGAATTTAAGTTCTGGAAAGGTAAATGCATAATATGTCTTGGGAATAAAAGGGAAGTGAAGGTGGGTACTGAAAGAAAGTATTTTTAAATGCCTTTTCAAGTGATTTATTTATTTATTTTAAAATTTTCTAGCACTGGCAAGTCTAAAATTTGATGTGCTGCAGTGGACATATCTTAGTTTTTTTTCTTTTTTCTTCCTTCTAACAGGTCGTGACAATGCGTGTGAGAAGACTTCTTACATGTTTCTGCGGAAAGAACTGCCTGTGCGACTAGCCAACACCATGAGAGAAGTCAATTTGTTGCCTGATAACTTACTTAACAGGCCTTCAGTTGGGCTAGTACAGAGTTGGTAAGTTAAAGAAAGTGGATCGAAAACTACTGTAAAACTAACAACTCAGCATGATTGCCTTGATCTGGTTTGGTTTCTGCCTTGAATTATTTATAATGCAAGCTTCTTGTCGAACGAAGTCTCATTTTCTTCTCTAATGTTGAGTAAATACTCTGATATGAATCTTAGAGATAAGAATTTGTAGGTTAGTCTTGTGAGTTAGTAAAAGCATGCTGTTGTCTCCCAGATAATTAGAAACAGTCCATAATTTCCAAGAGCAATCTTTTTAAATACTGCTTACTGTATTGTACCCATGACTTCTTGAAATAGCTGCTCCTTCTCCTTACTCTTCTGTTGTCAAAAATACTGAAAGAAAACTTAAACCTTATCTGCTCTTGTCATTGCTAAATCTTTAAAAATGTAACCTGGTGTTCAGTGGAAATTATGAAACGGAGCAAAAAATTGGTGTTGGCCAGTAAGTAACGTTCTCCATTGTAATAAGTAGTGTGTATCTGAAGCAATTCAGAGTCCTGTCATTTCCATAGTACTTAATTTCTAGCCTAATTGCATACTCAGTGAGGTTTGGAGACTAGTGCCTTGTTATGTTTTAAGCTCTAAAAAATTGTTGTTTGTTGGGTATTCATTGTCTCTCTACCTGCAAAAACTTGATCCAAAGAATTAATGTGAAAATATATTTCCACTATACAACAAACTTCCCTTTGTGAATAACAGCTTATCTATTAGGTGTGTGAGTTTAACTTATGTTGTAGACCCCTGTTAATTTCAGTTATAGCCCTTGAGCCAAGAAATTCCACACTGACTGCTGGATTTGGTTTCATATTTGTCAAGCTTCAGACTTAGAAAATATAAATTAAGATATGTGGTATTGTGTACTTTGATTTAAACAGATTTGTCTATGAAAGGTAATACTGTCTTGATGACCACTTCAAATGTAGTGATTAAGTGCTTCAAATAAATGTGAATGCTGTGGAGCCACACAATAGCAATCACTTTGTGGTGAAGTGGCAGCCTGCAAGGGATGAAGGCTTGCGTCATCTGTCTGATGTTACTATAAGTTGTTCTATCAAATAGGAAAGAAAAGGGTTTTCTGATCTAAATGACTTGTGAAGCTGTCTTTGGTGAAATGTAGAAAGACAAATGAATGAAGAAAAGGAAATAAATTTTCTGTAGTGACCCTACAGCATGGTTCTAGTCCAATTATATGTTCTCTGGCGTGTGCTTCTGCCTTGCTAATGAGGGGTCAGCAACACTTGGATCACTTCTGGCAAAGGAACTGGAGGGGTGTTTAGAGTGGATGCCCCCTTCATAGCTTTTGCTTAGAGGTTCCAGGTCTCATGGGCTGACTTTTATGGTTATACTAGAGACTATTGATTTTTTTGTTTGTTTGTTTTTTTAGGCAAAATTTACTGTATCAGTTAGCTTTTAAAATGACCAAAGCAAAAGGGTGTATTGTTTTTCAGTGAGTGACCTTAAGTATTATGCATTTATAAGTATGGAAACATAATTTCTTAACCTGGATCTTAGACATATCTTGGGAGAGATCCCTGAATTCTGTGCAATAGAATAAATAAATGTGAATTTATAATGAAGAAATGTCTTACTGACACACTTGAATTCATTTCAGTTCTGATTCAATAATCCTTTATTCTTACTATGCCATAGGTTGAAGAAGCTGGATGATTTATTAATATGCAAACAAAAAATCTGATATACATTTGCCACAAATGAGCAAAGACATAATTTAATGCATTATTCACCTTAATCTGTTTCTTTGCTATTTTCAGTAATTTTTGTAGTCACCAACATACTTAGTGATTTATTTACACTACCACTTCGCACTAGAAGCCTATGTTTTTCAGTTCTTCTGGTGAGACTCCAGATTAGCCAGAGCTTTAAAATGTGAGTTCCCAGACTATTCCTTAATGCCAGCATGCCAAAAAAAATACAAAAAGCTCCTAATCTATAAAGTAGTTTCATTAAACTTAGAGTAAAGTGGCTCTGCATATAGATGAATTTGGTGGAGTAAGAAAACCAATTAAGCCTGCCTGCTGTACAGTGCGGATCCTTTCCTGTCAGTCCTCTGTCCAGCTAGGCAGTGACATTCTGGATTGCATTGAATTTCCTAGATCCTTATAGCTCCCTTGGGAAGCAACCTCATCTTGTCATTTCAGAGAATATGCTCCCTGCTGCAGGCAAACCTTGTTCTTCTCTCACTTCCCTAATCTGTCTTCATGGTCATGCTCTAGGCACTTTGCTTCCTGTACCACGGAGTTTTCAACCGATTGCTTGATTGCTCTCAAGAAAGGTGCCTTTTTTTTTTTTCTTCATCCTTCCTTTCTGGGTTCCTTGTCTGGTGTGTGCAGCAATGAAAATAGGCAAAACAGCTGTCCTTCCTTTGTGATACTCAGCTGGGCTTTTCTGAATAAAGCTGACATTATACAGAGTGAACTATGAACAAAAGAAATAGTTTTGCATTTCGTTTGCATACCCGTGCAAAGGTAAAACATTAGCTCTGTCCCAGTTTGAGTTTAGAACTTAGTTTATGCCTATGGTGTGCATGAAGTAGCAAGGAAAGGAATAAAGAGAATCTAAAATAGAAACACAGTTAATGTGTTCTGACTGTGAACATTGGTGATTCCAAATAACAGACAGATCAACACCCAGTGTGCTTGGGATCAACAATTAATATTCAGCTTTTCAAAATTAAAATAGACAACTTCCTAGTTTTAAAGAATTGGGCCTCTGTTAGACTAGCTTTCAGAGGGCACTCTGTAGCTAAAGTGCACGGCAGGTAGGATGTTGAACATGTGGCAGAACTGCATAGTACAGGATATCATCACTAATGTGATGTGTTAAGAGAAGATATTTGCCATAAAACCTTGCAACGGATGTCAGAGCTTGTAAAACACCTAAAGTATCTGTGAGGGTTGTACAGTATATCTAAATATATCTCAGTCATTTCAAATCATAATTTATACCATGAATATAGCGCAGTCATACCTAAAAGTCACATTTTAATTAATCCTGGCCACACTTCTCTACTTTTCTTTTGTACTCTTTCTCGCTCCCCCCTGATGGAATAAGGGAGAGAATCAAAAGAGTAAACTTCAGAAGACTGGTGGGTTGAGATGAAGGAGGTTTAATAGGTAAAGAAAGAACTATGCACTCAAGCAGAGCAAAACAGGGACTTAATTCCCTACTTCCCATCAGCAGGCAGGTGTTCAGCCCTCTCTAGGAAAGCAGGGCTCCATCACATGTAATGTTTATTTGGGAAGACCAATGCCATCACTCCGAATCCCCTCCCCACCCTGCCTTTCTTCTTCCCCCCAGCTTTATATACTGAGCACAAAATCATATGGTCTGGACTATACCTTTGGTCAGCTGTCCCAATTGTGTCCCCTCCCAACTTCTTGTGCACCCCCAGCCTCCCAGCTGCCAGGGTGATGTGACGAGCACTGCTCAGCCGTAGCTAGCACATCCCTGTGTTATCAATGCTGTTTTCAGCACAAATCCAAGGCATAGCCCCGTACCAGCTAGTATGAAAGAAAATTAACCCTACCTCAACCAAAACCAGCACAACCCGTTAGAGAAATCAGTACAGTTTGGGGATTGATAATTGTTTTTTCCTCTATTTCTTTCATTCAGACTATGCTAACAAGACTGTGTTACCATGGAGATAGATTTTATCTTCTCAGTGCGTTGGTAGAGCTTTGGTTTTAGGGAGATTCTAAGGGAAGTAAAAAAACATGTGGAAAAAGAAAAGGTATCTCACATTAGTTTAAAAAAAAACAACACAGAAAATCTGGAGTTACATTATGGACATTTACAGTGATTGCATGTATGAAATGTGCCATTCTAGAATTACTACATTTGGCAGACTAACAAGAATTCAGTCTGCCTGGCAGTAATTAACAAAAGAACAAGGCTAAAGGGTGCTTGAAACCAAAGAACTTGCCCAATGAATTGTAGTATATTGTGATAAATAAATTAAGCACCAGAAAGACAACAGATTTTGGAGGTCATAGACTTTTTATTTCTGCTTTTAATAACTCACTGAGGATAGCAAAATAAAACTGATATTTTCTTTTCTTTGTCTATGCTGACTGGTGCTTTTATAGGTTTATGTCCTGTGTAGTTATATCCATTTACTAATAATACAGCAAATCCTGCATTGTTCTGGTTCTCCTTTGTTCTAGCTGGCTGGTAATTGCATGAAGTGTATTTAAAACCTCACAAGGTCTTGCTTTTCAGTGCTTGATAAATCCTGTAGTTGCCACCTTAATTTATTCATATCTACACCCACAGTTCAAATTAAAAGAAAATTCAAGGAAATAGATGTTGTATGAAAGGGGAATGATCTTTTTTTATACACACTAGCTGTTATGGGAATGAATTGCATTACTGACTGCTCACCTTTAGGCAGATTATACTGTCAGTGGTAGTTAAGACAATGTTGTGAATTACTTATGGCTAATCAAAGTTATAAATTTCCTTGTAAACAAATTTTTTACACTATTTCTTTAATATTGAGCTGTTTGGAAGGGAGCGGGAAGATGAATATAGTGCAAAATCTGTAAATGACAATTGGATGAAAGCAAGAGGTATAGCATTTGCAGCTCCACGTTGTGTGGAAACTTGGACTGACATACAATGTATTACAACATCCTGGTTTTTGTGACGTTTAGCGGTAGGCATTGGACAG
Organism: Thinocorus orbignyianus; assembly: GCA_013400375.1. Taxonomy (NCBI): domain Eukaryota; kingdom Metazoa; phylum Chordata; class Aves; order Ciconiiformes; family Thinocoridae; genus Thinocorus; species Thinocorus orbignyianus. The sequence goes on along the minus strand of VXBW01000377.1, from coordinate 1,310,531 downwards.
TGGGTTAGATTTATTTGATTTAAGGTTACTTTTTTGTAGCTTTATTTAGTCAAGGGATTGGAAGAAGCAGTAAAAGCGATGGAAGCAATTTGAATAACTTAGATTGGAAGTTATCCTTTCCTCTGAGCTGGTCGCTTTAACTTGCTGCATACAGTGTTTGTGCTGATGAGCTTCTAAAGTAATATCAATTTACTTTAAAGTCAGAGACAGCTAAATATTGTAGCTAATTCTACCTAAATGAAAAGCATTGTCTGTTTTCATAGTTTCTCCATCACCACAGAGATTAAAGAGAAACTACTTCAGTACATTTATAAATTTCCTTAGTTTAGGGTACTTGGTTTGTGGAAATTTTCCTGTTTCAGAAACTCTCAGTTCCTCATTGGTGCTATGTTGAGCCTGCAGTGTAATGACCTCAGAAGCCGTTCTGCCTGCTGGTTGTGCTGAAGATTGGTGACCATGTTTGGCAGCTTTTTTCTAGTTGAGACCTGCTTTAGTCTTTTTCTGACCGAGACAATTTTCTGCACGGTTACTTCCTTCGTTAGATGAGAGAAACACTTGGCTCGGCCCTGCCTGATACTGTAGTAAAAATGCTGATCCTTCAACACAGGTGTAGTGATGCTGGATTATTCAGGGACAGCAGTCTTAGGACCAGTGTCCCAGTAAGCTAACAGAGCAAATCTGGATACAGCATACCAGTAATGGGAGGCAGCCAATCAAATCCAGTCAAGTGTCAGCTACTTTCAGTCCCAGAAATAACCATCGCTGGTTTATGTTAGCATCAGCACAGGATTGTTGATGTTTGAGATTTCTGGGCAGAGATCTGTAGTAAAAAACCCACACTTGCTGTGTTGCTTCTCAAGTGTGGTTGTTGTTCTGGGTCCTCAGTAACAGGACTTTCAAAGTATTATATGATGACAGATGGGGGTGAGCAGCTTCCTAATAACCTCCTCTTACTTTACCATGAGAGAAGCTGTCACTTTTTTCGTGACACAGATTTACAAAGCATCTTTCATACAGGAGGAAGCTGAGAGCTGAGTATTCCCTTACAGATATTCAGCAAGCCATCTGGACTGTCCAACCTGAAGAAGAGAAGGCTTGGGTGGGCAGAGGGGACAGTTATCAGTAATGAGAGAGAAGGAAGATGAGGGAGCCAGACTTCTTTTCGGTAGTGCTCAGTGACAGGATGGGAGGCAATGAACAGAAATTAAAGTGCAGGAAATTCCATCTGAACATAAGAAGAAACTTTTTTTTATGGTGAGGGTAATCAACACCACAGGAAGGTTGCCCAGAGAGACTGTGGAGTCTCCATCGGTGGAGAGATTCAAACCCCAGCTGGACATAGTGATGGCCTAGTCTAGCTGACCCTGTTTGAGCAAGGAGATTGAACTAATCTTCCAACCTAAATGATTCTGTGATTCTGAATTTTCTTGGAAAGCTGTTACAGGGAGGATGGGAAGTTTGAAAAGAATTGGTGAGGGGGGAAGAGTTAGAGGGGTGTTTGCTGGCAAACTTGCTGATTCCTGCAGTCCTTGGTCCTTTATGTAATATGAGAGACACTTTACGATGTGGAGGGTGCTAATGACAGTTCATAGTCCACCTCCTGACACGTATTGTGCTACAGCTATGCTGGAGAGATCACAGCATTTTGGCCCACTTGGTTTAGGTCACAATGGCTACCTTGAGTTTCATAGGTTTGATGCACTTCTACAGCAGGTTCCAGTTTTAGTTTCTTCTGAGAAGAACCTGTCTTCTGAGAAGTGCCAAAACCACTTTGGAAATATAAGCAATGTAGATTAAGTGAAGGTTATTTGGGCATTAATTTTGAAACCTTACTGTAGGTTTAGATTTGGAGAAAAAAAAAAGCTGATGTAGACAGTCATTAAGTGGCAAGAAATCAACCTGTATTTAAGGAATAGAGTAAGACTTGCTTCACAGGAATCCTGCAGGTATTTTTGGGTTGACTGTTTTTCTCTGTACAATCAAAGAAATATTTTGCCTGGTTTCCTTTTATCACACAACAAATTTAAGAGAGCAAATATTTATTTAATTACAAAGGAAAATTTAAGCTTTCTTGTTACATTGCAACCCAGAGCATGAGAGAACTAGTCCAGTGCAGCAATGCTGATGGTCTGAAGTCAAGTTTCATGGCTTTTTTAATTCCTAAATATATTTGAAAGAAAAGGATTCCACATGAATCCTAGTCTTTTCTCTATGCACAGAAAAAGTTAAGAAAGTCAGTTACCTCTTTGAGACAATTATGATTTGAATGATTTCGATATGCTCTTACCACCCGTCAAGGAAATGGTAAACGAGGTAGCAAACACTGATTGTGGAATGTCATGTATTTGCTAGAGGCAGAGCAAAATTGTGTGTGGGAGTTGGGTCTCAAGCATTGCTTCTGCATGATGTTGCCTGGTTTGGCAAGGAGTCAATCCCTCATCTTACTGCCTTCATAGAGCTAAACTAATGACTCCCTGAATTGCCCGAGTGCCTTGTCCACCACTTTCCCATCTTTCATTTTGGAATTCCTTTGTGATGCTTCATTACTGTGTTTTGCTTACTGTAATAATGGTACCTTTTTTTTCCATCCATTACCCATGATTAACTTGATTCATGAGAGGTGGATGATGTTGAAGAACGCAAAAAAGTGAGGGAACAAAAGAGTGAGGGTGATCATAATTTGTTACGTGTTAAGTCTTTGCAGGTGAAGCAGCTGAGTTCAAAGACTAAAGCAGCTTTTTCCTGTGAGAATTAGTAACAGCTGAATGGATGTGAGGATGCATTCTCAAAAGAGATTCGTTTTCATTCACTCTTTAAGAAGCTCAGTCCCTCCTCCAGCTGATGGTCCTGATGATTCTTCCCCTGCTTCTCTGTTCTCCACATCTGGTATACTGTCCCTGCATATTTAGTGTCTTTCTAGATGCTAAATGTTGCACTTTTCAGGAGCTTCATCTTCATTGAATACTAGGCTATGGCTCCTTAAGCTAGTTGACTGTTCACTGAAGTGACCCTTAGGCAATTTCTTGAATTCCTGATGGTGTGGTGTGTTGGTTGTTCTAAGCTGGTACTATCTCTTAGGAGCGTAGAAGAGCATGTTTTAAAATGAGCAGTACTGGAGTCGTCAGTTAATTCCCAGCCTTGTAACCAACAAATATTTGGGCGATTTCTGTAGTGATTTGTGAGGGCTGCAGGAGGGCAAAAACACAGAGAGGGACAGGAGCTAATGTTACTGTGCTGACTGTGTTGAAAATGTTGATCTCCCTGGAGAAGGTTGGTGACCTGTGATGGCTGCAACTGAAATGGGGGATGGAGTTAGAATGTGGTTCTGGAAGGAGTCATGTAGATGACAGTATTGTGTCTTAAGCTTTGCTGTAGGGTGAAGTTTCACAGCCTGCTTAAGCTTGGCTTAACATAAAACCTCTTTTGCTAGCAGTTCTATTGTAATGTGAAGTTATCCAAGCTTCATTGACTGGGGGCAGTCTCTTAGGCACTGAGCGTATGCACAGATCATTCTGTTGAGCTGGTTTAGTAGGTGCTGCTACTGAAAGGGGAAAGGTTTGCTCATTTGTTTTGCTTTCTCCTTATGTAGGCTTCATGCTTATCTTTTATCTTCTGTGCTAGCTCTGGGTGGTTAAACCTCGAGTTGTTTTCACATTTGAGAGAGGTTTGTTTGATCTTATTGATGAATCTGGCTGGCTGTTTTGCCATTACGGGGAGTTCAGCTGTTGACACAGACATCTGATCAGCATTGTTATCCTGGTGTAAGTGGCAGTGCTTAACCAGGAGTGAAGGAAGGGCAAAGGGAGAGAAATGATATCTCCTTCTGGTAACACTGAAACCCTGCCTTTTATGTGGATGATTGCTACCCTGTGTGATTTACTTCAAGAAATAGGTCTCAATTCTGTAATTGTTAAAGCTGTATTTGTATTGCTAAATGCATCTGCTTCAGGAGGTGATGCCTGGTTTTCAGACCCAGTGGTGTGAGGTGGTGGCATTTATACTCGTGTTGAACTGGTTTCCTACAGAGCAGGCTGGCTGTGTTCATGTTGGGTGGTACTTTGCCTTACATGTTCTTTGAGTCTGAGGGTTGTCATGTGGTTGGAGGTACAATGTGAGGAGATGTGGGAGTGTGTAAGGGGCCGTGCTCTTCAGGAGTACTCTGGTAGAACCAGCTTGGAGCAGCTGTGTTAGTGTTTCTTTTTGGGAGTGTTCCCTGGAGCTTTATTTTGGAAGGAAGGTTGGATCTCTCTCTGAGGAATGCAGGAGCAAGCAAACATTCCTACGAAGTAGGAGACCGAGATGTCAGGATCCAGAGATGAACTAAGTTACCTAAAATAACAGACCTACCTGAAGAGAGGGTTTGCTCCTGTTATCTTCAGCTTGATGTATATATCAGTTTCTCTGAATCATGGACTATAGGGTCATAAATATTACTTTAAAACTCAATATAATATATTGTAGTTGCTGGCTTTCTCTTTGTTGCAGCATGCCGCTTCATTGTAACTTTTGCAGAGAACTGTGTACTATACTTCTATTGTTTCAGATGAGGTTGTAGTCTTAAGATCAAAAATTCAAAAGTAATTTAGGGTTAAGTATTTTAACTCCTTTATAATTTTTGCTTATTTCAGGTACATGCAGAGTTTCCTTGAGCTTTTAGAATATGAAAATAAAAGTCCTGAGGATCCTCACGTTCTGGATGAGTGAGTAATTTGCTTTCTTGTGACAGCTTGTTTTAAAATAATGTGTCTCAAAAAAGAGTGGGTTTGTACTATAGGATAACAGTAATCTTATTTGTAAGGCAGAATTTGTGCAGCAAAGGCCTAAATTGTAATACAAGAATTAAAGTGCTTTCAAACAATATGTTTTGCTTTTATACAGTCTAATAGTTTAACAAATGGCATGAAATCCTTTCTCCAAGGCTGCATTGAGAAGACAGCGTGCATTGCATATCAAATACTTGCAAATCAAATGTCATTTTAGTATACATTGAGCTTAGTACTCTATTGGATGTAATGTATATTACCAAATCAATACTTTCAGTTTTTTTGGTTTGAAAACATTCAGTGTGTCAATCCATTGTTTTTATCTAAAAACTTTTTAAATGGACTTCAGTTACTGGTGTTCACCTACCTCATTGAATAATATTACTTAAATTTTGAGAAGTAAGGAAAGCTTAACCCATTTTCTTTATCAACAAAATCATCATTAGAATGTTTCCTGGAAAACTTATATGCATAAAACCAGAAAAAAAAGCCCCACATATAAGTGAGAAAAACAGGTACAACATATACATCAGAGACTTAAAAGAAAAAAACACACCCCCACACTCAACACTAAAGTCTGTGGTTACCCTGTACCATGTAGTGGTCAGCTTTGGTTTGGATTACTCCTTGTGGATGTTTTGGATTGTTGATCTTAGGGTAGCTTGTCTTTTAATTTCTTTTTAAGCTCTGGAAAACTGGCTGATCAAGCAGTGCTTCATAGGAAGTGTTTCATAAAACATCTTGCAGTCCAACAAATGCTCTGTTTGTGCAAGATGTGGCCTGTGCTGTGCAAAAGTGGAGTTTTGTCTTCAGTTAGTTTTAGACATGTTAACTGCTACGTTACGTTAGGTTAAGTAAAGGTTTTAGTAGGTAACGCAGTTTAGGTGTCATGCATTTTGGTTGTGGGCATGTTATCCTAGATCTCTATGCTTTATTTTTTAAGTATCAAGCAATGCATGCAGGAGAAACTCAAGTGCTTGGATACCAAATTCCCTGTGGTGGAACTATAGAAGGAGCTGTAAGGCTTATAGACTGCCTGAGTGAATTTGTAGTGCTATTAAACATGGGGAAAGTAATTATTTTCTCAGTGCGAGTCCTAAGCTGGAATATTGTCTTCAGTTCTGGGTACTACCTATTAAGAAATTAAAGCATACTTGGACAGAATTGATGTGAAAGGAGCAAGAGTTAGAAACTTGGAGAGTTCCAGCTCTGAATAATGTTGAAGGCATTTGTTTAGACTGGCAAAAAGCGGAACTGAAGTGCGAGACTGGGAGTCTGTGTATGCCAAAAAAATTTTAAAAATTGCTGTAATAAAGGATGAATAGTTGCTTTAAGCGAAGAAGTGGAGAATTAAAAAATGCCTGAAAAAACAAACTGAAAAAGACCATTTCAGAAGGCTGTAGAGCATCCCATTTTAAAAACTTTTAAAGTTAGATTAGATAGCTTTCAGTGATGTTGTAGGCACGCTTATTCTGTAGTGGTTAAATAAGATTAACTTCTCAACTACCTCTGGCTTTTATATTTTGTGGTACTGTATTTAGAAACCTGTTGGCTGATGGTACAAGAATTTATGTTTGTGACTAGTTTAGCAATAGTTTTTCCTGCTGCTTGACTTAAAAGAACATTTTGAGTGAGATTAAGCTACCAAAATTATGTGTTGGTTTCCTTTTGATGTGGCATAAGCTGTTCTAGACATCTGAGCGTGCCTGGCAAGTGTAACCCAGGTCCTTATCAAGCCTATAATGTTCTGGATGTGCAGATGGAGGCAAGGTGGTTGTGTAACTTCTGGTACCATCTTAGGTGATCTGTATTTAAGTAACTGAATTGCACCTTCTTATGGACTTCAGAGGTTCAAGGTAGAATACCATATATGTATTTTAAAAGATTGACGAACAGTTGACTTAGAGGTCTGGTTTTAGAGTCTGTTCATAAATATCAAATAGTTTATCTGATTCTGTCCAAATAATGGGCATTTGTTTCCAGACAATGGGAAATATTGTTTGAGATGTGCTATATTAGTATGTTGTACCAGATATTTAATGATAAACCAAATATTAACAAAAAAGGACTCTGAAGAGTAAAAATCCTTGAAATCTTGCAATTACTATATTATATGTAATTAAGTACATATATTAAGGATGTTGGGAATTCTTGTGCTACCTATTAAGGTAAAATCCAGTTAGGTACTTGGACAGTAGGAATTGTCTTTTGCAGTGAGTTTGGCCTGCGAAGAGAGGTAAAAACTGCATTGTCTGATTAAAGTTCAAATTGATTCTCCTAGACAGTATTGTATTAGGCTACCTAAGATTAGAAAGTCAGGTTTGCTTTCCTTCTCTTTGCATGGCATCTGCTGCTGGCTTTCTGAAGTCTTTGCCGTTTAACTGGATGTCGAGCTGTAATTAGCTATTCTTTTCATATTCTTGGCAAACTGCATCTTTGAAAGAAAACCTCTTAACTACATCCATATTTATCCTGTAATAAGCCAGCAGATAAATGTACCTTTATGTGAACGCTGGCCAAAATCCTTTAAAAGGATTTTCTGTCTCAGCATTTCTGTGATGAGGAAGTTCAGAGGTGCTTCAGTTTCTTCATTACGTGCTGTTGGTTAGCAGACCTTACAAAGACTTATTACGACGTTGCCAAATTACTGTTGCTATCAGTAGCATGGGCATACGCCAAAAGGTCAGGTTACTTCTGTGTCTTTGGGAACACAAATGTCTTTCCTCAAGCTGCAGACAGGTCAGGTGGAAGTCTTTCCACAGCTCTGTCAGACAGAGTGATTGCAGAGCGTGAAGATAAGGTGTCCACACTTGGGTGGAGGGTGTAAGCTGGCAGAAGTGTTGGAAATTTCCCAGGGTGTCAATATGCATCAGGATAAACAGGCAGAGGCAAAAGTTGTTTTTCAAAAACTGAAGGGTTTGTAAAATATGCTGTTCACATGTACTTTCAAAGAACACTTCCCACACCCCCTATTCCCCATGACTTTCTTTGCTGAGTTTTCTCTTTGGGGCACTCTCATGAGAGGGTGTGGGGGGAGTGTCCTGGAACTGAGAGGAACTGAAGTAGTAAGCTACCAACGTATCTAGAGATAACGCACACAAGAAACTTGGTAAACAAGGAATAACTTCCCTTTCTGCAGCACTAAGATTAAAATAGTGATTCAGGAAGGTGCCATTTCATTACTTCCAAGTAATGTGAAATGCTACTTCACTTACTTTTGCACTTTCAAAGTAGCTAGACTTGCTAGCAGATAAATCCCTGAGAGTGAACTTGGACCTGTCTTTCTGGTGATTCACAGCTACCAGCTAGCACCTCTTTAAAAAGGAGCAGCCAATCAAATAAACCCCTTTGCGTGTCTGTTCCATTTAAAAGGATTTTATTTTTCAGTATACTCATCACTTTGTCTTTAATCTTTCACAGAGTATTATCCATAAAACAGGCGTAGCTAAAACTCCCTTTGTCTTTACGTTGACTTCTTTTCATGCACTGTGAGTGTCAAGCAAAACAGAATAATATATACAGTCATTAGGGAGTTAAAGAATTTATGCTGTGACATTCATAATTTTCTTGCAGAAATCTATAAGCTTAACTTATTTAATAGCACCTTAAATATTCTTTTGTTAATATAGAAACCACTGAAGCTTGCTTGACTAAAACAGCTTCACATTAATTTCTCGTTTGCCAAACCAACTGCATTATTTATTCATTGTGGGTTTGAAAATATAATACACTGAATTTTGAAAAAAATCACCCCAGTCATTGCTAAATAAAACATGCCTATGTACTTCATGTGTTTGGTCCTTTAAAAGCATCTGTTTGATGGAAGCACTTCAGTGAACTTGGTTATCTTTGAAGACAAGAATGGGAGGTTTGTCATAGCACTGTAATAATGAATTCCTTTATTGTGTGTGTTTGCACACTAACCTCCCAGCCCTTGGTTTGCCCTTCGGAACGCTAGGTGTGTTTGAGTGCTTTGGTAGCAGGATATCAGTGAACAGTTTGCCCTCGTGGAGCACACGGGCATCATGTTGTGTGTGTTGTGGATAGTGGAGGTATTTCAAAACAAATAGCAAAGCTGTCAGCAAACAGCAGTTAGTAGAGGAGGTTTACAGCTGTCTTTCAGATATAAGTGTTGCTTCTCAGCTGTTTTTGGCTAGTGTCTTGTTGCTCTGAAACGGAGAAGCAACTTAATACGGCCAGGCAGCAGTCTTTTCTTGAAAACAAGACTCAGTGGTTACATCAGATCTGGGTGGTTACAGAGCACACAGAATTAAGATTTAATAAACATTAAAAGACTGTACAAACCTTCTAAGCATTAAAATATTTTAAACTATCCAGTCAGCAAGATTGGCAAGTAAGAAAACAGTCATTCTGTACTTAAATTGGGGAATTAGGCAGTTAAAGCTTCCCCTTTTCTATGCGACAAAGTCGTGTTGAAAAACTACTCAGCTGTTTGTTAATGCACACGCAGAACCTGGTGGTTAGACTGAGGATGTTGAAAAAACTATTAAATGAATCCTACATGCCCTTGGAGCTGGCAGCGGAGAGTGGGAGAAGTAATTTTAAAAACATATCACTTGTTAAGAAGGATATGGTGTGCTACCAAATGATTGCCTTGGCTAAGTAGTTACGAAAAGGATGGAAGCATCTGCTTTATATGTGGTGGCTAATTGGTAAGTCTTTTTTAGTTTTGGCAGCCTTAATGTTCTTTCCATTCTTAGCTGGTGTATATTCTACTTTTGATAAAAATAATTAGTGCATTTTTTTTGTGTATTCATTGTAAAACTTCTGAGAATGCTTTGCTGTTTGTTGTGTTTGTTTTTTTAAGGATCTGTAGATTTGCAGATACAGGTATAGTTGAATGAGTCTCCCAGCTGTGCTTTCTTTTGGCAGATGCACTTCACTGCGTGTGCTTTTCTCTTAAACAAGATCATGTAATCATTGTGGCATCAGTCTTAGTTTAATAATTAATGATTAATATTAGAGGATATAGAGTAGTAGTGATTTTCTGTGTCTAGGCTTTAGGAAACTATTAAAAACTAACATTTCAAGTATGTATGAGTTTGCATGTGTGGAAGGAAAAGGAAGATCATAGGTGTTGAGCTGCCTTGGCAGGAGAAACAAAATTTCTCCAAGCTGTTCCAAAGTTGGTGCCTGTTAACAGGTGCTTGTTAAAAGTGATGGAAGTGATATCCTAAAACTTGCTGAGCTGGGCAGAGCCCATCAGAGCACTGTTGTATGCACTCTGCCATCCAGCGGTGTAAAAGGAAACTGAACAGAAGTCACACTGATAATAATTGCCTGTCCTGATACGCAAGCTGACTGGATTGAGGGCAAAGAAAATGCCCTCAGAAGTTACACGGCCCGGGCTGAGGTTTTAGGAAGAAAGTTTGAAGGTTGAAATTCCCCAGGAGATTATGAAGGACAGTCAGGTTGTTTTTCCTGAGTTTCCTTTCCCATCTCCCAGCTACTGTTGGTTACAGGGAATGAGGGTTACCATGGTGCACCTGATTGCAATAAAAGAAAAGATTTTGTTCTCTATTAATGGCAAAGAGAGATTTAATTTAAAGGAATATTTTGCAGGGGAATAACTTAATTTGAGGCCCTAAATATTTCACAGATTTTGTGAGTGAGAGGTTGACAAAGTATTTCACTCTAAATAGATTTGTTTTCATATTTTTATGTTCTGATACATTTTTACATTTTCCCTTTGATAATTTTTTATTGGCTTGGAGGGACAGTAAATGGATAAAAGGGTTTTGCTGGGGGGAGTTGAAAACAGAAGTGAGAGACTGAGTTTAATGATACTTTTAACAATCTGTTTCTAATTTTGTTTCCTCTAGCTTTTTAGATGTTTTAATTAAAGTCAGGAACAGACACAATGATGTGGTTCCAACCATGGCGCAAGGGGTGATTGAATACAAGGAAAAATATGGCTTTGATCCATTCGTTAGCAGTAACATCCAGTATTTTCTAGATAGATTCTACACCAATCGCATCTCTTTCCGTATGCTTATTAACCAACACAGTAAGTAATTGCTTTTTTTCATCTTTGAGAACTCATTAGGCTTGTGAACCTAAAGCCATAGCTTTGCTTTGTTGGTTTTTTTTTCATTCTCATGACTAATTCTTAGTACTCTATGCTAATTATGGTAAAAGATATAGTAGCAACTGGTTAATTTGGTACTATGCAGTTACCAGAAATTAATCCAAAGCACTAGTACACTTTCTTCTGGAATTGTCAGGCTTTGTCAGCATGGCTGTCACTTTTTAATCTTACTGGCAGAGACAGCTTGAATAGTGATACGCAGTATTTTTAGAGAGTAGTTGTATCTTTCTGCTCACAAATCTCTCAACATGGTTTGTACAGCGTACATTTATCTCATGATGAAATGCAAGGATACCATAAATTTTGAATAGTTTATGCACAGTGTTATTGTTGATTTTTTTCATCAGGTTATCTAAACATCGCTGCCTTTTAAAGAGATTGAGTATTTATAACTCGAGTTTTAAATTATATCCCTTGTCTCCCTTTACTTCCTATTCCCTACTTATGAATAAATGCTAGAATTAGTCATCCTTTGTCAGTAGGTGCTGCGTTGTTGTTTGTTACTAATAAACTTAATTTTTTTATATTCGTATTACAGAGTGAAAGGAGTTACTCACACAGCTCCTATTAACCCGTGTGTGCAACCATGCAGACAGTGATCTGTGTAAAGTTAAGGACAATCTTGTGCTCTCTTCTAGTGTATCTTGTACCTTTTCGCTCTAGAGCTTCATTCTGCTTTTATGAGCTCTTAGAAATTATAGCACACTACTGATAGCAGATGCTACAGTGCTGTAGTGTAAGATGTTTTACTACAAGCTGTGTGTGTCTTTCCAGTACCCTTTTGTGTGACTAGCAAATGCCTTGCTGTGCCTCTACAAATATTTCATGTGGCAAACCGTACAAAATGAGATGTGTGCAGCTTATCCTTTTCTTGAACTTGGGCAGACAAATGACAGACAAAACCAAGTTAAAAAGCGCTCAGGAAAGAATTCTAGCAATAAACTAAAACATTGTTCTAATAGAATTCTTGGGCATAGTATTAGCAAAATTTACACTCGTTCTAAAATATTAAACTTACTTTTTTGGGCCGAAATGGCTTTTCCTGTGGATGCTTTTACTTAACTGGTTGAGACTTTAAGCTGCTTGTAGATGCTTAAAGTTGTACAATTTCTCTATGCTAAGCAATGTTAATGATCCATCCATGATGGTGAATACTAATCTCGAAGCACTGATGAAAAAGGCAATTGGAAAGCAGATTGCCAAAACAGGTTTCTATTTAGTTTGCGTTTTGTTTCATCCATTATTGGCAGGCTGTTTTATACAGTGCAGTCCTGCGAGGTGCAGTGTGCCAGTGTATTAGCTCACCGTGACTGGAAATAGGAAAAGCTTTCAGAACTTGTCTTTTGTTCACCTTCTGCTGCATCTGTTTCATATCAGAGCCAACTAACTTGCTAAAATAACAGAAAATCACTTCTGCAAGGAAGTGTAAAACCTTTCTACCTTGAGAGCTAAACTCTCGGGGAAGGATCTGGTGAGTGTCAGACCCTTGTGCAAGGGAGGGAGTGGGGAGCATACTGCTTGGAGTCAGGGAGAAGGTCGAGTGAGACCTCTGTGCCAGCTGTGAAATTGCAGCTTAGGCGACTTTTAGTGCTGTCTTACAGTTTCTCAGTTTATAACATTTTCATTGTTGTGAGTGCTGCTGTTCTGAAATAATAGTATGGATGAAGCATTTGACATTTTCAGTTTTATCTGATTTTTAATAGTCCACTTTGCAGGTTTTCATCTTAACCCACCACACCACTACTTCTGTATTAACTAGTTTTAGCTATAAAAAAAAAAATAAAAAGTGGAGAGGATTAAAAAAAAAAAGAGGAGGAGGGAGGTAGTTAGTCTTCCTGAACAAGAATTCTGGCAGTTTACTAGAGAATCTTTTTACAAAATTATATGCTATCTGGTAAGTTTTAGATACTATCAGATTTAAATTTTCTGGACTGCCTCAAGTGTAATTTAGACAATTTACTGCCACTTCTTTTTCCTTTTAGCACTTCTCTTTGGTGGAGATATTAATCCTGCTCATCCCAAACATATTGGAAGTATTGATCCTAATTGCAATGTGGCAGAGGTGGTTAAAGGTAAGATGAAGTTAATGTTTTTGTCGATTAACCTTCCTCAACTTCGAATATGCATATATGTGGTTTTGAGATACAAAAGGCTGAAGGTAACTCCAATTCATTTAATAAAAAAAGGAAGTTCTGCAGTTGCTCACTAAGCCATGGGTTTACTGAGACTTCTTAATGTCTTAATTACTGGGAATGGAGAAACTTGTTATGTTAACAGAACTAAGAAAACAGTTGAATTTTTTAGTAAGTGTAATCTGTCCTTTTAAATACCAGATTAATTATCTAAGTGTTTTGATAAACTTCAGATATTTTTTTCCCTGGAATACTTAGAAGCAGGTTCTCACATAGTCCTATCTGATGCTGGTATACTAAAGAAAATTGAGAGTAAGTGAAACTTTCCAGTTTTAGTTAGGGCTTTCAGTAAAATGTCCTCAGGTATACACGTATTGCAGGGAAATTCCCCATTATTATGTGCATCTGACCATATCACAGCCTGTTCTCTCTTACACAGAAGATGCATGTGATGTTTATACCTGAATGATCTGGTACAGTTGCATTAAAACTCCTTTTTGCTTAGTAAATCCTGTTTGGTTAATGCTGTGAATGTTCATATGCTTTCAAAATGTTAGTAGTAGGTGTGAGGCAATGCTGTTTGCTTCAAGAACTTGTGTATTGAGGGTTCACGTTCTGGATGTATCTATTAACAAATACAGGTCTTGCTATAGGAGTGAATTCCACCCCCTGTCCTTCGCTGCTGTTTGTGCAGCTGCAAGAGGGGAAGAATGTGTTTCTTCCCTTCGCTTTCAGCTTTTGGTGAAATAAGAGGGAAACCTTTCTTGTGTTAGATTTCGACCTGTGCGATAGCTTACTTTGTACTGTAGATGCTTTTTACTGTTATGAAGGCTTTTTGCCTTCTAGCTTTTTGAGTCTAAGAGGGCTATTTTTTAGCAGATTTATTTTCTTCTGATTGATCTTACTCCACTTTGACCTCAGTATTGTATGTGTTACAGTTGTGTTGTTTATTTAGGTACTCGGTCTAATAGCAATGTTTGGATCTATTTTGTTCATCGAATCCATAATTGCTGCCTTGGACAGAGGAGTGCATAGTGTCAGAAGGTGCTCAGTGCAGGTTTCAGTCAGAGTTCAGAAGCTGATTTTGGTGCTGTATGTGGCAACTACAAGCTCTATAGGCCCTCAGACACTGAAGAAATGGTTTAAACAGCCACTTCTTACTTCAGGCAGCTCCACCAAGTGTTGTGCCTGTAACTGAGGTGGGTCTCTGTATGTCGGTGACTGTCCTAAAATAAGATTTTTTCGCTGACAGTTAATCCAGGCTTATTCTTGGAGCTGCAATTTTAGGTGTACTGGTAGATCTTTCATTCTTGTTGCTGCTTAACCTCTGGCCATGACATGAAGAGCACTTTGTAAGTGAGACTGCAAAGTTCAGTCTTAGGACTCTCCTAGATTTGGCTTTTAGAGGAAGGTAGAATGTAAGACCGCGCTCAGATTCTGTTTGACACAACCTTGCTCAGGGCTGGGTATTTTACTGGATCACAAAGCGATGGTGCCTTTCTGTTCATCTCAAGGTTGTTAGGGTGGCTACTTTCTTGAGAAACCTCCTTTAGAGAAGCTAAATGGATTTATTCAGAGCCTACTTGTTCTCTAAAGATTTGTGTAGTGGCTGTGTCTGTTCCACATCCGTGTATATGGATGAATCAGTTACTGATTTGCTTTTCAGAGGCCATGAAGTTTTTCTCCTCAATAAGAATCCAGTTTCTGGACCTGAATCTATATCTTGATTTTCACTTCCATGACATGGAAACTTTGAAATGTGCTCACTTACTCCTTTCTCTGTGTAAATGGCCTTGTGCTTGTACCAGCTACATTGCTTATCTATAGCTCTGGATGACTGAGTCAAAATTGTAGCTGTGCTTCTTATGCACCTTTTTTCCTAGGACATGGAAGGGATTACTCCCAAGGCTGCTGGAAGTTCTGAGATGGTCTAGAATATTGTGTAAGTGTAGGTATTCCTGCATCGTTTTTTTTTGTTATTGTTCTTAATTATGTGCATCCCAGGCTGAGGTTCTCTGTATAGCTCGGATATTAAATGCAGTTTTGATCTTTTTACTGGGGCATGTTTTATTGCTCAGATGACAGGATCCTTTTAGAAGTCTTTGGAGCTGACCATCTTGTCACATTCCTGGGACTTGGTCAAGAACACTTCCAGTGTTGGTTAGATCCATTTTAATAGATCTTAAGCAACATTTGTGTCAGCCTTGTGTGATGTGTCCAACCTTGCAGATGTCAGAACAACTGACATAATTTCTTTTAAGGTAGCAGGGCACATGATAGATTATTTCTGTAGACATCTTGCAGGAAAACAATTATAGGTGGCCAGTCCTTTCTGGTGACTGGTGGTTTTTTACTTTCTTTGTGCTTTTTCACATAGCTCTGAGTCTTGGGAGTGACTTGTTTTGTAGTGTCACTGTGCACAGGAGGAAGAAGATATGTGTAGGGGAAGGTCAAAACCCATCGTTGCACTATCTTAGCAAATTTCAATCTGTTTGCAGAACTGCAGATCTGTTTATGTGCTTACTCTTAGCCTGCCACTAACAAGGAAGTTACTTTTGTTAAGGTAGCTTAAGTGATGTAGTTAGAAAAATCTTTGAGTTTGTGGTTTGCTGCTTGTTTCTAAAATATTGTGGAAATTGAGGTACCAGTGAATATTTAGAACCACTAAGAACTCTTTGAAACAAAACATGAATTTTCTTGCTGCATTTTGACGATACATAAAGCCTGATATGGATTATGGGGAGGCTGTTGTTACTGTTGTTCAGTAGGGAAGAATAAAGAATCTAAGATTCCAGTTTTCCCCTAGAAAGACCTTGAAAATCAAATATTGTAAACAGAATTGTGTTTGGAAAAACTGAATTTATGGTTGCACATGGTTGTCATTGTTGTTTTTTCCATTTCAAATAATAAAACCCCCAAATATTAAATGGAGATATTATGGTCAACCTGAGATTATACCCTTCTGGTTTTCAAACCCTTAACAAAAATGAAAAAATTCTCCAGTAATCTCCTTTTCTTTGTAGAACGTGAAATGGAATTTGCCCTTTCTTGACGAATGGGCTATAAGCATGCAGAGAAAAAGGGGTTGGAATGGATACCAGTTTAATGCTTGTAAACTAATTATTGAAATGATTGTTCTGCTTGTAGCCTTTCTCATACAGGATGAACCTTGGTAGTCATCTCTAGATGATTTTGGTAAATCATTGTTCTGTTGTTTTGCAGATGCTTATGAAACAGCTAAGATGTTATGTGAACAGTACTATATGGTGGCACCTGATCTGGAGGTTGAAGAATTCAATGGTAATTGTGAAATTGATTTAAAGTGATGAGTGTCAGAAAAAGCATTTCTAATGTCTGTCACTTCTAGTTTTGTTAATAATTGTAAGTTATAATTGCAGCTCTGCAGTCCTGTATGCAGAATTACTTTCCTTCTTCTAATGTAACTACACGGGCACCTGAATTATAGTTGATCACTATGACATGTTTACTTCTTGTTTCTGAATGCAGAGTGCTGTCTGCTGAATTCACTGTAGCTTAAAGGAAGAATGTGGTCAAGTATCCTTGTAACTGGGAAGGAAACGGGTCTGCCTTCCAGCTGATCTTATAATGAAATTTCAAAATGAAATTTGTTTCATTTTGCAGTATGCTTATGAATTCCAGTGTCAGTCCCTGCACTGGTGGTGAGCTCTTCTGTGTAAGATGGCAAAATTAGAACTTGATACATAGACTGAGCTTCTCATGTGAAAATCTGTTTCACGTTGATGGCAAAGATGAAAATTGGATACTGTGAAACTGATGAGACCTTGTTAGTGTATTGACCAATTATTTTTTATTCATTATATCTATTCACAAAACACGTAGTATTTTTTTAAGTTAAAAAAATAAGTTACTTTGAGTCCTCTCACAAATTTTGGACAGCTGTCCAAACATAACTGAGATACTGCCAAACTTCAGAAGAATTGCAAAAGTCGCAGAAATAGGTAACACTCAGTGGAGGGTGTAATATATGGAAACATATGTTGCTCAAACTCCTGCTTAATATTGTAGAAATACTACCCTACATAAAGTGATATTATCAACACTGATGCATTAGTACCAGCCCCCTCTCCCAAAACCAAAGGACCGAATCTTCTCCCATCCAAAACCAAGTGGTTTTTTTAGAGCTAAAAGTACTGAGTGCTGGAAGCAGAGGACTCCATGCAAATTTGATTTTAAGACCAAAGTAAGAAAATTCAACAGTAGAGAAAACAAGTTGCTGGATCTCATTTAAGAAAGTGAGGAAAAATTACTTTTTTCCTTTAAAAGTAGCCCATTTCCAACATGAGGAGAGAAAATTTGCAAATTACCTCAGCAGACCAAAAATAGCATGTATTCTGCATGTACGCTAGGCCTCAAACAAGTGTGAATCAGTCTGCCTTGGTTTTATTAAAGAGCACCTCCCCTGTGAAGGCAGCCTGAGAGAATTGGGATTGTTCAGCCTGGGGAAGAGAAGGCTCCATGAGACGTTATAGCAGCCCTCCAATACCTAAAGAGGAGTCTCCAGGAAAGCTGGGGAGCGACTTTTATAAGGACAGTTAGTGATAGGACAAGGGGTAGTAGCTTCAAACTGAAGGAGAGTAGATTGAGTTTAGACACTAGGAAAAAATTCTTTGCTGTGAGGGTGGTGAGACACTGGAACAGGTTGCCCAGAGAAACTGTGGCTGCTCCATCCCTGGGAGTGTTCAAGGCCAGGCTGGATGGGGCTTTGAGCAACCTGCTCTGGTGGGAGGTGTCCCTGCCCATGGCAGGGGGTTGAAACTCAAGCCTTAAGGTCCTTTCCTATGTTAAGAAAAAGTTTCCCACTTAAATGGGAAAGTTCTCTTGGTTAAACTACATTGTCAGTGTTAACCAACCACTACTTAATGAGATTTCATATCTAAACAAAGTCTGCTGACACAGGTGTCTTTTGAAAATTATCATTGGAATGTGTTATTTCAGGTGATAGCAGTAACTGGAATTTATGGATTTACTTCATGAGCCTAATCTTGTACTTGCAAAATTAGAACATGCTTCCATTCTTGTCTTTGCCTACAATTCATGTTATTTCTTTAAATAGAAATGCTGCAAAATGCTGTTCTGAAAAAAAATTGT
>VXBW01000377.1:1270424-1292387 GCA_013400375.1 Thinocorus orbignyianus | reverse complement strand
ATTTTTTTTTTTTTTTTTTTAGCTAAAGCTCCAAACAAGCCTATTCAAGTAGTCTATGTACCTTCTCATTTGTTTCATATGTTATTTGAATTATTCAAGGTAGGTTGTGCTTGTTAATATTTGGAAGCGGGGGGGCTGTAAACTTAATTTACTGTTGAAATTGAGATTCTTTTCAATTACAGCTCTTTAATATAATTTCAGTTTTCCTTAAGCTTATTAAAGAAGTGAAGAGTGTTTGAAACTGTTAAAAGCTAGGTTTGCAGCCTTCTCTTATGACTTTGCATACTTTTTTTTCTCACTTCTGTGTTTTTCTAGCTGATTAACTTAAAATGGTCATGGTAGCCTATTTTTGCAATGATGATATATCCATTACCTCATAATTTTCCTATCCTTGCTTCTTTATTGTGTATTTGAGAACTGGTTAGGATCAGTGTCTCTTATTGTGAAGGCAGCCCATATGTTTTTGAATAGAGTGAATTATATGCTTTGTTTTGGTTTTATTTGTGTTTTCTGACTAATTGAAACAGCAGTGAAAATGAAACTTGTGAAAGCTGTTTTATGCTTTCAAAAAAGATAGGTAGTCTCTAGGTGGTGCAATTGAACATTGGAAATTCAGGGCAAAAATGCATTTGGTCTGGGAAACTTTTCCTAAATAACGGTATTTTTTGGTTTGATTTCTGACATCTGTCAAGTATGTTCACTTAAGTCTTCCCCTGGTTTGTCATTTGTAACATTAGTTCTAAGGCAGAACGGGTGAGAATTTGTACACTGCTTGTAAGTACCTTAATATTTTGGTACAAGTCATGAAACAGTATAAAATAATGGTAATCTGTGACAGACTGGCAGTGGAAACTCTGTTAATAGATACGATAGTCAGATTGGTAGATGGTCACACAATTGTTAAGTTACCCAGGCCACGAAAATCAAACCTTTTTCTCTGTGGTGAACATCACTGTTGGTGTTCTGCAAGGTGGAGGTGAAGGATGTTGTCATCCCTTTATATATAATTACTTGATTTCACATAGAAAAAAGATATTTCATGTTTTGTGTTCTCTGATTCTGCACCAAATAGATGTGAGTATGTTTGATGGGGTTCTGATGTAGAAGTTTAACTGGACAACTCATTGCCTTGAAAGCACTTCTTGAATTTGTTTTAAAGATGGCCTTTTTTGTCCTGTATACAAATGTAGGACAAAGTATCTAGATTCAACAAAATAAATGCAAGTTCTAAGTTGTCACAAAAAAGCATGTATGGTAAAGTTAGAATGAAAGACACTGTTTTTCTTTTATCTTCAGAATTCGATGAGAGCTACAGTAGAATTGCACGAAGGTAAGAGAGAAGGCTATCCATCGATCAAAACCTTAGTCACTTTGGGGAAAGAAGATCTATCTATTAAGGTAAATGCCTGAAAATAACATGCAGCTTATAAACCTGCTACATTTAGAGTAGTATGATTCGTAATTTGAAAAGGCTAGCTAATTACTATATCACTTCTGACACCTGCTTCATATTCCTTAGAGTAGAACATTTTCCCCTGGAAGGCACCTACAAGAATCACCTAGTCCAACTGCTTGAACACTTCAGTTCTGACCAAAAGTTGAAGCATGTTGTTAAGGGCATTGTCCAAATGCCTCTTAAACACTGACAGGCTTGGGGCATCGACCAGTTGTCTAGGAAACCTGTTGCAGTGCTTGAACACCCTCTCAGTAAAGAAATGCTTAATGATGTCCAGTCTAAACCTTCCCTGACTGCAGCTTTGACCCATTCCCATGTGTCCTGTCACTGGATACTAGAGAAGAGATCAGCACCTCCCTCTCCACTTCTCAGGAAGCTGCAGAGAGCAGCAAGGCTGCCTTTTCTCAAAACTAGGCAAACCCAAAGTCCTTAGCCTTTCCTTTTCTGAAGTTGTTTAGACAATGCTACTTGAGTTTTGTAGGGTTTTTTTCAGAATAGAATGTTTAAAGCTCTAACTTTTCATTCCTTAGATAAGTGATCAAGGTGGAGGTGTACCTTTAAGAAAAATAGACAGATTGTTTAACTACATGTACTCAACAGCACCCAGGCCCAGTTTGGAGCCCTCGAGAGCTGTGCCTTTGGTAAGTAATTGCAGTATGTATTTAAATGTTCCTTTGCACCACTAGCTGTGCACTTCACTTCAGTCAGGTTTTCCATTGTATAAATTGTTTATCATTAGCAGTTCTATGCAGGTAAAACATATCAGGAGAAAATGGGGTCTGTTATCATCAGTCTTTGGAGAAGAAAATTGCTTTTCTTTGTCTTGACATTATATTATTGGAAACAAGCATGTATGCATAAGCACAATATTTTCACAGGTTAACGGACAGGATTTTTAGTGCTGTATTACTGAGAAGATGGATAACCTAATGAGCTCCTCTTTGATGTGTAAATTACTGTTTGTCTAAGTTTCCTATAATAGATGTTTTGGAAAGGTGAGCCACACTGTCAGAATTAGAGCAGTAGAGAAACACCTCCTGGTAATGCACAAGCTTATTATTGAACTTTGAAAATTATTTTTATATAAGTTAGGGACTGTAAAAATACGTTACAATAAATTAATTACTCAACCTGTATGTGATATGAAGACTTTTGGTATATTTCTGTTCAATTGGAGATAACTCCTGATATTCCCTACTGAGATGTATTAGTATGTTTGAAATCTGACTCCACTATAGTTTCTTCTAAGCAGGGAATTACTTCAGTGTCGAATGCATTGATTCTTTTAGCAAGGATAATTTTTTAAATTATTATACCTAAATATTTATTAAATTTCCTGTTAGGTCATTGTGATAAAAATGATACAGCTACTGTTCCATTTAACTGGCTTTCAGTAAGCATATTAGTACTGACACCGTATGCTTGCCTCTTCTCTTTTTTTGTTCCCTATTGCTTCTGAGTCGGTGCTTTATTTTCAAACTTGTCTAGAAAAAGTTGATTCTTTGAGAAACGTATTTTCCCTGTTCAGGAACACTCTCATCTAGCATGTTCTTAAGTGATTTGATTTTATTTTATTTTTTATTGCTGATGCTTCCATGCTTGAAGTGCCCTCAGGCAGCTGATAAAATGTGGTGCACAGAGTATGTGACTATTTCTGATACAACATGATTAACAGTGATCCGAGGATGGAAGCAGTTCAGAGATAATAAATTTCCTTTTTGATTTTTAACAGAAGATCTTCATGGTACTGTTGTAGTCCACGGTTCATACATAACATCGTGGTGTGTCGGTGTACTGCCTTGTTTTCATCAGTGTTTGATGCCACTGCAGTAGGTGGTGTCTGCATTCTGTATCTGCATTGACTTGAGATTAATCCTTCGCAGCTCCTAAGTCTGCAACACATCTTAATTATCTGTTTCAAACAATGGTGTGGCTTTTTCATAGAAGATCTTCTCGAATAGGATGAGTGATAGGAACAGGCTTAATTCAAATATAAGCTTTTTTTCTTTATGGCAAGAATGGTAGACTCTTTCTTGATTCATAATCTGCCTTTGTTCTGTCTCACTTTTGATTAGCGATTTACTGTATCAGCCTACAAAGATTTCCTGAAACTTGCTCTCACTATAAACTTACACCTTGATTACCAGTTGTATTCATTATTGAAATGTCTCTTCCTTTGTAGCTCCCTGATTGTAAAATGTCTTCAGTTTAGGACTGACACTGTTCTCTTTCCCCCCTCCCTTCATGCCCCTTTAGCAATGTATTCATTTATTTCCTCAAGACCGCTTACTTCGATTCTGTGGAGGTTTATACTTAGTTTTCTTCCTGTGTCCCATTTTAAGGTTAGGTTTACTCTGCAGTCAATGTGTCACTACAGTCAGACCTGCAAAGCCTCCCTCTCGTGAACCTGGCAGCTTTTGCTCTGGGAGTCTGACTAATGCTGGCACGTGACTGAATGCTGAAAAGAGTCATTAAGCTCTGCTATGTGTATATGTGTGCAGAGAAAAAAGAAGTTAAGAACTGGGAAGCTGTGACCTGTCTTTCCACTGTAAGGAAAAAGCACGTTATCAGTGAAGCTTGACCCACATTACATATTATTGCCCAGATCCAGTTATAAAAACAATTAGGCTATACTTTGTGTCAGTCTAGAAATAAAAATCCTTCAGCAGAAAGTTTCAGCATAAATCTTCAAAGTCCATACAGAAGAAGAGTTTCTTTATTGCTTAGTGCCAAAGACCAACCTATTTAGCAATTACTGTGCTCCAGGGGGTAGGTAGGTCTGTTCTTGTCATTCTTAACTTAGAAAACATTCGTAAACTAAATTACATTGTAGTGTGAGTAGACTTATTTTTCTGTTTTAACTCTCCCTCCCATTGTTGTATGACCCCCCGTCTAGTTTATTAAACATTCATGGACTTGGAGAGTGGAAGAGAGGGTTCTTTTTGTTGATTGCTGAAAATACTTTGTGTCGTTGCAAATGTTCTTTAAAAACAGCTGAGAAACCTTGTTACCACAGCAGCATTCATATTCTAGCAGGTCTTACACTACTGTATACAGAGTGGAAGCATAGGAAACGCATGGTAATGTTTGATAATTAGGTTTTCTTAGAGAATGTAATGATTCTCTCCTTGGCAACATTTGTTTATAGTGGGAGAAGCATGCTTTAAATTAGGCTTAATTGAACTTGTAGATACTAGTAACACAGAAAGTTAATAATTTCCTATGTGTATAATGCATACTGTAATATTTAATGAGGAATTTGCTCTACAAAGCTTTCTCTTCTCAATGCAGATGTGCCATCGTTGGCTATGTTCTGTCCTCAGAATAGTCCTCAAGTGCAGACCTATGTAGTAATCACTTCTTTTTAATTTTCTTTTGCAAAACAGACCCTTTAAAAGATCTTCAGGTCTGTTGTCTTCATGTTTCTTAAGTTGTCTGTTTTTGGAAAATACCCTGAAAACAATGTAAAGAAGAGACTAACAGAAAATTGTTGGAAGAGAGAAATATGAAATAATTATGTGGGCTAGAGCATGTAAAAAACTAACAAACAAAAAAAAATTCCTGGAAGGAGCAGGAGGAAAACCAGAAGTTGGGCAGGGAATTATGGAAGCATAATTCTGAAGAGTGGAAAATATAATATGTTGTCAGGATTGCTACTGCCCTTTGCTTGAGCTGTTCCTGGGGATAGGTGCCATCTGCCGCTTGCCTTTCAGTTGCTGTTCTTTTTAATTTCTGTAATGTATTTATTGTCTGGTCTCCAGAAAAGATGCAGGTCAGCTTTGGGAACTTCTTTTCAGTTCTTCAAAGTAACTTCCAGTTTTTGAGGTTAAGGAAGAAATGCGTCTAGTTTCAAGGCCAGGCGTTTGGAAGTGGTGCATGTGTCTTTAGTCAGAGTCTTTGAGTATTACATTTTTAAAACTGTTTTTTGAAGAAGTGTGACTAAGCACTGTGGAAATGGACACTAATAAATACAACTAGTGGTGTGAATAGAAAAGGGCATCTTTGGCATTTCTGTTTCTCATTTCACTCAGAACTGTTACAGTCATCGGTGAGCAACACTAACCAGCTCAAGATCACTAAATTTAGACTTCTGTAAAAACAAGGCAAAGAGGTCAAAAAATACCTGTAGAGATGGTAGATGACAGCGAGAGAATTTGTGATGGGTACTGCGCTACAGAGTTCTTTATCATTCACCTCTCCCTCAAGGGATTTCTTAAAAAGTCATGCCATGTATTAGCCATGTATTATGCTCACAAGTCCTGCTTCTTAATCTCCTCTTTTTTTGTGTCATTTTGGGGGTTTGTTTTTCAGATTTAGGACATGATTTTCAGTATCTGTCAGGGTGCCTTTGTAGAAATACTATAGTGGAATGAGTTCATTGGTTTTCTAAAAACTTCAGGTGTCTTTTTTTTTTTCTGTAATCCACTCTTATGGAAAAGTTTTATTACTCCATTGTCCTTATTTTCAAATGCCTGTACAAATCCTTTCTTTATTGCTCTGGATAGTCCCGAAAAGTTCAGTCTCTGTGCAGGGCAGGGGTGTCAAGTGAAGGATGAACCAATGTGTTTCTCGGCACATACCTAGTCATGTGTAGGCCAAAATCTTAGTCCCTGTGAGACAGGCTTGGTTTTTTAATAACTTTTTATCATGAGTAGGTTTGAAAAGGTGCCAAGTGTTGACTTTGTTGCAGATATGGTTATGAATATTAGTGCTGTAAATGTAAAATTTGTACACGTCAGGTCTGTTGTGGTTTGAAAACTGTGTGGTCTGTGAAGGGTCTTGGTCCTCAGCAGATCATTCAGTGCTGTGGAATCCTGATCTTTTGTTAGATGGGTGAACAGCAGCAAGGGTTATTTGCTTTGTATGTGGTCTTCTGCAGTAGTGTTCTGATCTCTAATCAAGATGGCATCAGCAGTCACTTAATAGCGTGACCTAGATGAAGTAAAGAGTTGTCTGTGGCTTCCTTGTGTAGTCTCTTGAGTGGAGATGTTTGAGAATCATAATCTAGGCTCAGGGGTATCAGTTTGCTTTGATTGGAGGCAGCATGTGTGGTATGTTACACCTACCTGTCTCTTTGAGAAAATGCAAAACAGAGAAAGTAGTCCTAACAGCCTACTCTGATATTTTTTCCCTTTTCTGTACTTAAACTGAAAAAATAACGTCTTGGGGAAAAAAAAGAGATACTGCTCAAAAGTTTGAATACCAATTCACAGTGCAGGCTGAGTAATAAAGGAAAGCTTGAAGAGTAATTTGATGCAAACCTAATATTTATGTATTTTCTGTTTTATAAGTGATTGATCTGTTGCATTTTCCTTTGTTCATCTTCTTGTTTCCTTTTGTTTTTGTAGGCTGGGTTTGGCTATGGCTTGCCAATTTCTCGTCTGTACGCTAGGTACTTTCAAGGTGACCTTAAACTCTACTCAATGGAAGGCGTTGGTTCAGATGCTGTAATTTATTTGAAGGTATGAATTTGACCCTTTTATAAGCTAGTAATGCCGTGCAGTTTGATGGTTTATAACAGGCTGGATAAGTCATCTTTCTCTCTTCTTGTTCAACTTGTTTTCGAATCTGTAGTTGCTATCTTCATTATATTTTGAGTCAGTTAAACAATCCTAAAAGCAGAGGTTAGAAACACTAACCCAGTACTACTACTAGTTAGCTTGTTTGACCTGTGTTGGATCTTTGCATTTTGTTAATCTGTCATGAGTGCTGAGTTTTCAAAGAACCATGTGATGAAAGAGAATTTTGGTTAATACTTTTCTTTTGGAAGTTTTGACCAAAATAAAACTGAGAGGACTATAGACTGACTGCTAACTAGTACTTTGTTGTTATTCTTCTTCTTGACTTCTGTGCAATAGATCGTATTGATCCTGTTCTCATTTTTTTGGACATCTCAGGCTGCTCAGGGATTTGAAATTCAAGCAGTCAGTTAAGAACTTATCGGGGAATTTTAAAAAAATAGCTCATGTATAGCTCGTGTGCAAGTTGTTGACAATGTTGTCACTGTGCCTTGCTGTATACAGTGAGTGAGTTGTGGAATCCTGTGCTAACTTTAGTTTTGGATGAGTTTAATCCTGTACATGTGTGGGTGTGGAGGAAAAAAGGATGATCTTTCTCAGGGGAAGATGGCATGCTAATGGACTGAACTAGATCAGTCCTCACAGATGAGTGTACTGACAGTCTGAGTTTGTAGAAAAAGTGAAATGTTTTAAGTTAAATAGCTGTCAGCCTGGTGTCTATGACAAACCTCCCTTAAATGTTTTTTGACCAAAACTTCTTTCTTGCTATTTGAAGGTGTTATTAGTTTCTTTTAACTTTGACTATGGCTAGTACTTTGACTCTGCCTAGTTAGTCAAAGCCACCGTGTCTTCAAAATGCTGTCGTGGCATGTAACATTTGGATAATTGAGATGCTTGTTTGATACAGAAGTTGTAACTGTAGGACTCCCCAGAGTGTCGTCTTGCCCTTGGTATCTCTAGTGATATCTTACCATTGCTTTTGTTTTTCCCATAGGCCCTTTCAAGTGAATCATTTGAAAGACTTCCCGTTTTTAATAAGTCGGCATGGCGACACTACAAGACCACACCTGAAGCAGATGACTGGAGCAATCCTAGCAGTGAACCAAGGGATGCTTCTAAATATAAAGCTAATCGATAACTTCCCACCTTCTGTCTCTGTTGGAGATGACCTCTGCATTCAGTATGAAGTCTCTGCTTTGTTCCAAAATCCTTCAGACCACAATAGCTAATTACTTCCAAACAAAGACCTAATCGGGGCATTGAAAAACAGTAAGAACAAAGTGATGATTGGGACTTACAGGAAGGCACTAAGCACGTTTGGTATGTGAATCCTGTCTACTTCACCAGAATATGCTTGGTTGCTTCAGTCATGCATTGGCAAAAGGGATTGCACTGTGATTGCACTTGAGAATCCAATGTTGTAACAAAAAGATACTATTTGAAACGGCCAATTTTTACTCCAGGATAAGGACTGGCGAGATGTGCAGAATCCCTTTAAATGGTGGATAGTATCTTGCACAGCAATATAGTATAAGAGAAAAATTCTAATGTAGTTAAACATAGGCTTTGAAAATCCACTCGTTGCTGCATTTTGTATTGCACAGTGTCACCTCTTCCAGAAAATCCCTTCAAGCTCTTCAGATTTTGTATCTAATGAGCTTATAAATGCATAGTACTACAAAGGGTTGTGCAGCTTTAAACTGATGCTTTCCCCAAATTGCCAAATCCATTTGTCAAGTGCATACAAAAATTATGTTGTTATAAGACATTGGGATTTCCACTTCTTGGTATGCACCTTCATGATTTTCTTGACACACAAACACAGAAAGGCATTTCTATACACTTTTCCTTGTTTTGAGGAAAGCTCCTGAGTTGTTAGATCATTTCTCCATACAAGAAATTCTGCCAATACAGGGGCAGGGGGTAATTCAGTTTCATGTTTATTACCTATCATTTTGGGGGGGGAGGTTGGGGAGGGGAGAGAAATGCTGGAAGGCCAGACAGCCAGTCATACAAATGAATTTGCCTTAAGATTGTTGGTTGCTTGGAACCTGATTAGTTGAAGACCTGTAAATAGTTTGCAAAGTTATTTATATATTCAATGTCTGACTATGGTCTGGTATTCTGAATTTGTAGTGTATATAAAGATGTTGTACACCAGCTTTTGGAAAGTGTCTTTGCTCTAAATACATGAAACTGGAAATACAGAAATGGGAGGGACAAAATATAACTGGCACCCAATTTAAGGGGGAAAAAAAAGTCAAAGATGAAAGAGCCAAACATTTTTCCCTTAAATTTATTGCAGGGGTTACTGCTGAGTGTTAGGAAACTGTTCTTCACCAAGTCTTTGCCAAATACTGTTTCTGGTACTGTGACATTTCAGAAAAAGTTGTAAGGTTTAGAAGTTCTGGTGATATCCTAGCCACGGGAATGAAGTAGATGAATTGTAAGGAACTCTGCACCCTCAGTTCCTCTTAGGTGTTTTGTTAGGTTTTTTTTGAAAGACATTGCAGATTTTAGCATGGAAAAATGAAACTTATTTACTAAAATTGTGGGGGAACTCTCTCTTGTTTCCTCCCAATATTTATTTTTTTAGGGAACTGATCTGTTAGGTAAACAGAGAAATGCTGAGGAATTCCTAGATATTTAAGAAAAAAAAAACCCTTACTTTGACATAACGATAGTACTTTGCACTTACATAGCACATTTCATCAGAGGGTTACAAAGTGCTTTGAGCCATAAGCTTCATCTAGCCCTGTTTCTGAAGAGTCAGAGTCCTTGCCTTGCAAGCCCTTGCTCTTACCTGTTGCAGTTGGTTCAAGAACTTCTGTGAACAGCTGATGAGCTTGCAGGGCTTGAGGTTCCGTCGGCTTCTCCACGCTGTAGAGTTAAGTCATGTTGGAGTACCGGGTTGGTTTTGTCTGCTCTCGCACACCTCTGTGTGCAGTGCTGCCATGCTGTAGAGAGGCAGAGGTGCCAGGAGAGCTGCCCAAGGCTGCCTGGCTTGTTGGCTGGTAAGTGGAGCCCTTGGGAGCCAGCAGGTAGGAAGAGAGAGTGAGCTGACGGGGCTGTCCTCTCTCTCCCAATCCCAAACAGGACTCTTGGCCCTGTCTAAGGGACCTTTACATGGTGTAGGGATGATGTAATGTGTGTGTCCTCCAGAGCAATAATTTTCCATGACTGCAGGGGCTGCCGCAGAGAAGACAAATTGCTGTTCAAGCGATACAGCTGTGCTGCTGGGATGGAATAGTAATAGTTGGACCCAAACAGCAGTTGGAAGTCGCATCTACTCAAATTTAGCCACTTAACTTCTGCCCTCGCCCATAACTTCTTACTGTTTTTTAAATTCACTTCAAGTTGTCTGTGTTTTCTGGTAATTGCAGAGGAAGGCTTGCTTAAAAATAGAAATTTGTCATGAAACCAGTGCTTTCCCAGTTGTACGTGGTCAGTTTTTCCTAGAACATCACCTAAAACATTCCAAGGAATAAGATACTTTGCGTAAGAAGCTGAGTTTCAGCTTTTGTTTGAAATTGTATTTTGAAGTAATAAATCCTGACCTGGTGGTTCTTTCTGGCTGTCTCCTTGTACATGAAGGGGAGAGGGAACAGAAGGAAAAGGATGCAGGGATATCAAACTTGTTTTCATGAAGTGAATATAAACCATGGAAGAGAGAGGTGAAGATACCATGGAGGATGTCATGGTGTATATTAGTCATTTCACTTCTTTGTTCGCCAAAAACAACTGGCTGAATTTCAGGATGAAGTGCTCTGGTACTTGAAAACTGAAGTCCCTTGAAATGGCAGCTATTTCCAAGAACCCTGAGCATGTAACAAACGGTTCAAAGCAGGAAGATAGAGCACAAGGAGTGCGTTTTCTTCCCATTTCCTGAGGTGTGTCCATGGGCATCACTGTCAATATGAGCGAGAAGGAACTTTTTCTCCTCTCCAACCTTATCTAGGCAGCCTGTGCTTTAGTGGAGATCCCAGGTATGCCATAAATTGTTCTTCACTCATTGTCCTCGTGCCACATTTCTGCATAGGAGTGTTAGTCTGAAAATTGTTTTAAGGAAAAGTCAGCAGCAGAGGTTTGATTAGAAGAGAGTTTTTCACCGGGTATGCCTGAAAACTGAGAGTGGGTGGGTTTTTAATATGACTTGTTTAACTACAGATACTGAACTTTTTTCAGATACTTCTACCTTTGATTGGAGTCCATTATAACCATTTTTTTTTAATATCCTGGGGCTGTTAATTCCAAACTTGCTGATGATATAAAAGGTGCCAGTTCTTTTTTATGGATATCAGATGTATGGCTTGCTAATGTTACTGCAACCTGCTTGTCTTGAGTTACAGGACACATAAATAGGAGGAAAAAAACCCATGTTTTCAGTGAAAATGTTTCATATCTGTTGTGCTTCATGATTGACAGAAACAAACTGAGCAAGAGGTGTTTGCTCCCTGATTCTTCCTGAGGATTTACGAACAACTTCTATATGTTGTGGTGCAACAAATAGTTTAACATTTTTGTCCCCTGTGCATTTTACTGGTCTGAGTGTCTTGAACATAACTTTTTAATTCCCTGTCCAGTTTTATATTAATAGATACTGAAGTCTTTCCAAATCATATATATGTTTGTGCTCCCTGCTTTCCTCGGCTTTGTTTTGAAGCGAACAAGGGGTCTTTCAGTCGCCACTTGATGAGGAATGTTTAGAAAATACTGAAATGCTGATTTTACAGCTTTGCACAGTCTCTGCTTCTGTATCTGACTGTGCTGACCTGGGACAGTGCTGAGAAGGTCTTTGTCCTGCTGCAGTTTGTGCTACCTCTTGGGCAGTGCTCAAAGCAGGTCCCTTGGTCTGTGCTTCAGGAATATGGATATTAATTGTAGTGTCCATGGAAAACTCAAGCAGCTACTTGGCTGTGTAAACTAAAATTGATTCTCCAACAGGATAATGTAATTCCATCCTCAGTGGCGTGTAGAATTTGCTTCGAAATGGGTCTTCACTTTCTCCAAAAAGTGAGCAGGAGTGATTTCTTTTAAGTGTAGTGCAATCTCCTTTTCACCTCCAGCCAAACTTAGTGTTTAGGATGAAATCTGGACCTTGTTGACTCGAAGGACATCTTCCCCCCTCCCTCAACTTTAATAAGCACTTCTAGATCCTTCTTTGTTAAGTGCTGCGAAGTGGTCTTGATTGATGCAAATAATTCTGTAGAAAACAGCCTAAATGTTTATTGTTAGTATTTATCCTGAGGATAACATTCATGTCTGATTTGTGCAGTGTTCAGATTCCTTGCCTGTTTCCTCGGTTGCCGCATAGGTGGTGTGGTTTTCAATAGTTCATCTACTCTTGACATACTTACCTGCCTATAGGTTAATATATATAAATGTGTTTTTGTAGAGCTTATGAGAATATGGTGGCAAATGACAGACCAATGTATTATTTAGTTCAAAGGTGAATTTGTTCACAAATGGGGAGCATAGTTATAAATTGTGTAGCAACTTGAGGCCGAATCTTGCAAATACTTGCACAAGTCACAGTGTATGAGGGAAATCCCGCTTCAATGAATCTGCTCTCAGGATCGGGACTTAAGCTGTTGACAGTTTAAAGCAATGAAGATTTGTGTGACTGAAGTGGTTTTCTAGTTAAAAATAAATAAGAACATTTAAAGTTCACGTGCTCTAATTGCAGTATTATGTTGCCTTAAAAGATCTTGGCACAGAGAACGTGTTTATTTCTTAAGTCCAGAGTTGTGGGTTTTTTTAATGTAGTATCAGTAGGATTGATGTTTGTGATGTTGATGATACTGTCAAACTGGCATTAATTGCTTTATTAAAATTTTTCCTTTGAATTGAATGCTGCCAAGAGGTGCCAGGTTGACATCCTTTGAAATCCATACCCTCTGTCTGCAGATCGTATCGGGCAGCGGCAGGGCATGTTTCCAAGAGGCTGTGCTATCACTGCTCTCAGCTGCTCACCACAGACCCTGCTTCAAGGCACCTGCTGCCTGTTTGACACTTGCCATCTCTGCTGGAGGGCTGAGGGTGTGCTCAGCTTGTGTTGGGTTTGTGTTGGGAGTTTCTGATGTGGGTGGGCATCAAGTGAATTCATTCCCAACATCAGTTATCGGACAGAACTCTTGCTGGTGAGCTGGCCTGTGCTGCACCTGGCATCCGCATGGGAAAGGTCTCGTGTTGATTTTCCTCTGGGGTGGCATCAACTGAACCTATAACTGAGGATCGGGAAGCTAATTTTTAATGGAATTACTTGATGTTTAAAATTTAATTTTGAGTTGTCTCGTACCTTGAGAGTACTGTTTCTAGTCTAATACTCGTGTGTATACTCTTATTTTCCTTATTTCTTTCCACTGCTGACACATAAAAATATGTAACAACTACGTACTGACATTTTTAAGGGACGGATTCGATTTCACACACTGTGGAGGCTGGTTTGTGATTTGGCAGCCCAAGGTCAGCTTCACACTTGCCCACCAGATGGACTCTCTTAGAGAGCTGCAGTTGAGAGCTGAGAGGAACTGTAGATAAGTGTTTGTGTTGCCTGTTTCCTCACAAAGCAGTTTGAAATCAATGGAAACCTACATTTGAGTGTTTCTGTGTCCATCTCCCTTCCCACCTCCCTCAATATCTGAAACGTATTTTCTTTCTTTTTTGTCAAGTTAGTTCTACAGCTACATATAAATTGCTTCTGTATTGAACTATTCTTGAATTTTCAGCTACATTTAATCTAATTTGGTTCACATCAGATTTCCAGGTAGATTTTTAGACTTTAAAAGATTTAATATCTTTCATAAATGTTCTATTCCTGTCGGATGTTAGTCTTTCTGAAATGCTTAGTTCACAAGAAACTCTGGTTTTCCTCCTGAAGTTACTTTTCAGTGATTCTTGTGGCACAAGACTTGATTTGTTGATGTTTGGGATTTATTTTTTTTTTTAAAATACCAACAAAAAACCTTAAAATAATTTGGGATGAAGCTTAATTTTATTTTTATTATTGAGAAAATTGGGATAACTTGGTGATTCTTTTACTAGCTCTTTAACTAGCATTCATTGATCCTTTCTCAGAACATTGAGGTAAGAAAAGTTTAGGCCTCACCTAGAAACTGCTGTTTCTGGTAACTGCTGAAAATAGAAAGTCTCTGGCAAGAACCCCAAATTCTTCTCACTTTTGTAGAGGAATCCGGAATCGGTTACAGTTTAAGAACATTAAGTCAAAACAAATATAAATTTAACTTAATCAGCGCTTGAGTACTCAACCATTTGAAAATACAAAGTAATATTTAAAAGAATTAGTTTGTTTTGTGTTCTCCAAATTCTTAATTTTGAGGGAGCACACAGGTTCATAAGTGGTAAAGGTGTAAGTACTGGCAAAACCTTAAGAGCCGAATTACAGCGTCGCGGTGCACACTGTGTATCTTCAAACTTTGCTGGAATCTAGGCAGACTCTTGGGGTTTCACTAACCATTTTATGATATAAGTGTATGAGTTCATTGGTTTTTCTTTCTTCCTTTTGTTTTGTAGCCCTTCCCATCCACCAAGACATAATAATTTATGAATGTACCAATGTATTAGTTTCCTGTATCAATGCAAGTAGCAGAGGGGAGTGTTTGCAGCGCTTCAGGCTGCTGCTTCGCTGGGATGGGGAAGGTGGGGATTGAGCTACCTGTGTGGGCATTGCTGGCCCTTCCTCTGAAGAGGACGAGCTGAACCCTACAGTTTTAACCACTTGTTAATGTTTATATGGAGTATGACTTTTCCTTGAATGTTCAGTGCTATTAAGGATGGCCTCTTAAGTCATCCTTGCCGCTTGGCTTTTCTGATTTCCTGATGTGGAAGCAGCAGAAGCTCCTACAGCAGTGTGGAACCCAAAGTGAGTTATTAGGGATTCCTGAAATTCTGGTATCTGGTTGTTCTGGGTTCGTTAGCACGGTTTGTCACCACACATTGAGTTTTTTGAAGCATACGAGCACCTTTTGGGTTTGTTATCTTTCTGCTGTATAAATCTCCCTAAAGCTGAAGTTGCTTGGATTATTTTTGACATCTGAAATACCGGTTATAAAATAGCACCCAAGGCTTCTACTTTGAAATTTCTTCAGTTTTCCATGAAGTTTTAAATGCATTTGTAACTTATTCAAGAAAATTAGAAAAAGTTTCTTATCAAGCAATTTCAGAGCAGGAGAATGCCAGGAGCCCCAGCTTGCTTGACTCGTTAACTTTCTTACGAATTGATAAATGAGGCTCCAGATGGTCAGAATTTTGCTAAAGCTGAGTTAATTTTCTTTCAGATGAAGAATTTATTTTAAAACTTCAGACGAGAAGAGATCTGTTGTGCTTTCTCACTGCTTTCCATTTGCCATCATAGGATATTCACAGGAGCTGAGTCGTTAATTAAGTGGCTCAAAATTGCAAAGTCTGTCAGCATTACTGCAAAATATTGGGCAGTGGCTCTAGAATATGAAGCAGCAGGTTGTAGGAGCAGCATGATGAGGTTTTGTGGCTGTAGGACACAGGTTTTTGTGGGAAAACAATTTGTAATAAGGGATCAATTTCTCATTATACAATTCATGCCTTTTTTTAGACTGCTGTAGACTCGTTCAGTACTAAAACTTGTCACGTTCAGTGGAAAGAGAAGTCTTGCAGTAGGCAGTTTGAATATGAAGTCAGGCATACCAAACATGTGAAGCATGTTTAATAGGAAGAATTAACCTTTTTTTTCAAATTAGTTTATAGGCTATTATTTTCAGCTTTTATACCATCTCCTCTAGAAGTAAAATTGAGTCTCGTAACGTCTGCTGTATTTTTTCCAAGAGCATCAGAAAACTTACAGCAACCTGAAAACCCTTCTCCATCTAGTGACTCCAGTATTTTCTTTTAATGTCTTTGGCCCAAACTGTTCCCCTTTGTGTCTCCTAGTCCAAAGGTAACAGGCAGGTCTCTTTGCTTCTACTGGTGTGCAACTAAGAGACTTGATTTTAAAGTTGTAAGATGGGTTTCTCTCCTTAATCTGCCACTGTGGATTCTTTTCTTGAAATTAATAAACAAGCAGGCCCCTGTATATATTATTTTTTTTTTCAGGAGGAAGCTTTATTTCTGCCAGTTTGCTGGGTCATGTGTTGATCTGTGTTTTGGTATTAGAAACCTTTCCAAGGACAGCTTGAGTACGATTTCCTGGTGGTTGTGACAACTGATGGCAGCTGGTGCTGAGGTTGTGGGATGGAAGTGGTTGACACGTAGGAGCCATCCTTGCAGACCTTGAGGTTGTCGGTGGTGCGTCTGGCTTCTGCTGTGCTTTCCGTGAGCACTTTCCTTACTTGTTTCGCTTGGCTCTTTATTTTCTTGATAATAAATCTCTCTGCAGACGTAACCATACTTGATACAGTTCTTGGGGCTGCGGAGGACCAACATTTAAGGCACAGATAGTTTTGCATTTGAGTAAAGGAACCTGGGTTTTTGCGTGTGTCATGGCTGAGTGGAGGTTTCTATGGCTTAAGGTGTTGGTAGACTAAAGGTTAAGTTTTACCACCAGGGAAACAATATTCTTTCCTTCTTTATTTTCAGATACGTGTGTCTGTTGTCAGTCTGATGCAGTTTGCACTAAGTACAACAGTCCTATTGTCTATATTAAAATGTACAAGTTTACCAGCTTTACAAAATGCTTCACCAATAGCCATTTGCAATGTGTGAAGAGGTGGCAGTTGTGCTTTGTTCCAGGATATTTAAATACACTTTGTCTTGCTGTTACTCTGTACTTAACGATGGAGAATTCCGTCTTGCTGAACATTCTGCTCTACAGCAAGAGAACTGAAGTTTCTAGATTTTCAGTGGCACCTGAAAGTGCTTTATCGAGGTGCTTGATGCACAGCTGTCAGTGCTCAAATATATAACTGATTTCTTAACTTTTTGTTTCTCCATGAACAGTTGGGTAAAACATGCAAAAAGATCTCCTTCTCTGTGTAGATAAAATTTCATTTAGTTAATGGGCAGTCAGTTCTGTGGTTGGCGTGATAGTATCACCATGATTAACCCTGTTTTAATTACCTTCTCTGTTTTCAATGACAAATTCACTTCCAGAATCTGGAAGTCTAACGGTGTCAGAATAGAGGTGCTTGACCTCATGGCTTTATTATTTCTTCTTTAATAAGGTGCAGACTATGAGCTTGCTGGTGTTTTCTGTGGTTCTCCATGTTCTCTATGTGTCTCTGATACAAGTACGTGCTGTGGGATGGTTTGAAGAATAGATACTCGATGGGAGTGGGGGAGAAATTTATAACAAATCCCAAGATTTGCTGTGCTGTTTGGTCTGACATTTAATTTGGATTCAGCTATTTTGGGGGGATTCTTATTAGTTCTTGTACAGCATATGGCTTATGCCGTTTTCTGCTTGCATGTGAACATGAATATTTAAAATGTCCTTTTTCTTTTTGGAATAAATGCACTCATTTGGGAGAGACCACTTAGATGACCAAAACAAAACAGATAAAAAACAAACCAAATCAAACAAACCAGAAATCTTCTCTTAAGGCATAGTTTCATATTTTGTTTTGGCATTTGGCTCTTAATCGTGTAGTGTAACAGTGCAAACTGAGGATCCTGATAAAAACGAAAGTAGTTAAATGTTATACTAATAAGCTAAGGTAAGATGGAGCATCTCTCGTATGAGGAAAGGCTGAGGGACTTGGGTTATTTTAGTCTGGAGAAGAGAGGACTAAGAGGGGATCTGATCAACATCTATAAATACTTAAAGGGTGGGTGTCAAGCGGAAGGGGCCAGTCTTTTTTTCAGTGGTGCCCAGTGAGAGGACAAGAGGAAATGGGCACAAACTTGAACATAAGAAGTTCCATCTAAACATGAGGAGAAATGTCTTCACTCTGAGGGCAGCAGAGCACTGGAACAGGCTGCCCAGAGAGGTGGTGGAATCTCTGTCTCTGGAGGCATTCAAAACCCACCTGGACATGTGCCTGTGCAACCTGCTCTAGGACGACTTGCTCTGGCAGGGGGGTTGGAGTAGCTGATCTTCAGAAGTCCCTTCCAACCACATATTATTCTGTGAAGTATGACCAAGTAGCAAAGTGACTGGTTTCATGCATTAGTTTTCATAGAATCACAGAATGGTCAGAGCTGGAAGGGACCTTAAAGATCATCAAGTTCCAACCCCCCTGCCATGGGCAGGGACACCTCTCACCAGAGCAGGTTGCTCAAAGCCCCATCCAGCCTGGCCTTAAACACTTCCAGGGATGGGGCATCCACAGCTTCTCTGGGCAACCTGTTCCAGTGCCTCACCACCCTCACAGGAAAGAATTTCTTCCTAATATCTCATCTAAATCTTCCCTCTTCCAATTTAAAACCATTACCCCTCGTCCTGTCACTACACTTCCTGACAAAGAGTCCCCCTCCAGCTCTCCTGTAGCTCCCTTCAGATACTGAAAGGCTGCTGTCAGGTCTCCCTGGAGGCTTCTCTTCTCCAGGCTGAACAGCCCCGGCTCCCTCAGCCTGTCCTCATAAAATGATGATGGTTTTGAAATGAAAAAGCTAAAAACTAGGGTGGCGTGTGGTACTTTAACATAACACAACCCTGTTGGTATTCAAAGCTGGTCACTTGTAAAGAGCAGGTTATAATTAATCTACTTTTCCTGAGTGGATGGTCACTTTGCGGTTCACAGCTACTTTATTTATGGAAAACCAGGGTTTGTTTGTAGGCATGTACAATTAGAGACTGATAGAATAGGGTTTAAAAAGTACCACAATGTGCTGAGGAGGCTGTAATGTATTGTAACAAAGCTGGGTTTAGATGATCTTTAAGGTCCCTTCCAACTCCAACCATTCTGTGATTCTGTGGAATTTGGGATCAAGCCCTGTAACCTTCGAATCCTGTAAGGGGGGACAGTTTTCTTTTTGTAGGGCACAACTGCCTTTTGAGAAGGGTTAAAGGAGAGGATCCTTCCCAAGGCATTATTTCCTCCTTATATTTGTTTTGTCTGTCTGTCTTCAGGGTGTATTTTGCCACATTCCAGTATAACGGAGCAGCCTCTTGAGTTTGTGTGAAAGGCAAAATGCCTTAACTAGCTCAGGAATTTACAGTTCACTTTTGCCTCGTTGAAGGAAGGATGGATGCTGTTGGAGAGTATCTGAAAAGGGTTGGAAATACCAAGTATCAAAGAACTATTTGAACTTCTGAAAGATTTTGGCCCAACCCTAAGCTGTCTGTGAATAACTGCTGGGAGAGGGGAAGTGAAGTTTTTTTTATTTTTATTATTTTTGGAGGAACTGGTTTTAATATGGGAGCCTGCTGCACACAGCTGGGACGTCCTGCAGAGTGACTTAATGTAGGAAGAGCTTCGGTTGTTGCTGGAGTCTCTGACCCCGCTTCCCCAGTTAGCGCAGCGCAAGATGCATTTCCAAGGGCTTTCAGCTATTTTTATTTTGTTCTGGATCTGTCTCCTCTCCTTCAGGCAGAGCTGAGGCACGGTGGCCTTGATTTTCCATCTGGATTAGAAATGCTAATGCTGTTCTTCCTCGTGCACACCCACAAAGGGCTTTCCCTGTGGAAAGAGAAGGGAAGAGAATGTCTGTGTGTGTGCTTGGGGGACATACGTTGTATTTTGAGAGGGTGGAAAAAATTTCTACAAAATAAGATCAGAAGAGGAGTTCTTAAGCTAGCCTGCTGCCTGGAACGGTCTCCACGCAAGAGGCAAAGCCCTTGGTCCATTTTCAACTCTGTTTTACTAGGAGGTCAGAGGTCTTCTGCTCCGGACTCAAACAGCTGCTTAATAATGTGCTATCACAGAAGACCTTTTTCCCATGATGGTTTATTATTACATCAGATTTGCTCCTAAAAAAGCCCCCAAAAGGGTAGTGTCAAACCCTTCCTTCCTTCTGAGCTGAGTTGAAAGACCTGGCATTGATTTGGGGGACCTTCTTGTTACTGAGGTGGCTTGCCCTGCACCAGAACAAGTCTTCTCTGACCTCAGGCTGGGCTGAAGACGGCATGTGCTCAGGGGACGTGGCAATGGGGACCCACCAGGCAGCTTCCGTGGGCAGAAGTCATTCTCCCAAGACTTTGGAGTGGGAAAAGCAAGGATTGTGGTTGAGGAAGTAAAGCCCCCAAAGTGGAATTTAAACCACTTTGCCTTGTTTAGTGCCAAGGCGTTGGGTGGGGAAGGAGGCAGAGGATCTGCCAGCAGTGTTTCACAGTCACCTTGCAGCTCCTCTTGCAGCGCGTGTCTGTAGCCACCGGCTGAAGAAGGTGTGTGGAGCGTTTCCTTGCTCTTGGCCAGAATCGCCTCTCCCTTCCCAAGGGGAGGGAAGGTGGAAGTGAACAGTGTGATTTCCAGCAGCGTGGCTTACGCCCAGGGAAAGGCGGGTGGACGAGGAGAGCAGCAATGGGAGGGAGCGGACTGGGATAAATGGTCCTGGCTCTGAGCCGGTCCCCTGAGGAAGGCAGGATTCCTCTGCAGTTTTTCTGGGGTTTATTTGAAATGCCCATTTCCTCTTGTAAACTTTGTCCAACTTCCAGCTGTCAGCACGGCTTTGTGCTACTCTAAATATTTTCTTTCTCTTGAGAATTACATCCCTACAATATTTGGAAATAATTTCTCGTATACACACAAAATTATAATCTGAGGGGGTTTTAAAAATGTTTGTTTCATGAGCCTTTTGAGTTAAATCATCTCCGTGAATGAGCTCACACAATGTCAGATTTCATGCCTAAATGATGGAAGAATTTCAAACCAAGGAGATCCTGTAGGTGTTTCCCAGGCGCTGGCACAGCAGCTTCCCTTGTGCTCTAGGAAATTCTCTGCTGCTTCAAACATTTTTCTGCACGGGTGCTGGAGTGTGCCCAGAGCAGAGCCACCAAGCTGGGGAGGGGTCTGGAGAACAAATCCTGTGAGGAGAAGCTGAGGGGACTGGGCGTGTTTGGTTTGGAGGAGAGGAGGCTGAGGGGAGACCCCATTGCCCTCTACAGCTGCCTGAAAGGGGGTTGTAGAGAGGGGAGTGCTGGCCTCTTCTCCCAGGGGAATGATGACAGGACCAAGGAAATGGTCTGAAGTTGCAGCAGGGGAGGTTTAGGCTGGAGATTAGGAAGAATGACTTCACTGAGAGGGTGGTCAGGCACTGGAACAGCCTACCCAGAGAGGTGGTTGAGTCACCATCCCTGGAGGTATTTAAGAAAGGTGTAGATGCAGCACTTCAGGGCATGCTCTAGTGGCTGAGATTGTAGTGGGTTTGGTGATTTGTGGGATTTGGTTTTTTGTGATTAGTTTGGTTTTTGGGGGAGGGGAGGTTGGTGTGTGTATGGTTGGACTCGATCTCAGAGGTCCCTTCCAACCATGAAAACTCTGTGTGACTTTGTATGAATTTACAGTGGGCACCTCCAGTCATGCTCTTCACGAGTGTTGTCAGGGTTTCTACAGTGCAATGAAATACCATTTGCAAAATGAAAATACTACAAGATTTAAAGTTCGTTCCAAGTCTCACACAGTGCTTGTTTGCAATGGAGAGAGAAGCCGCCACAGGGTGCCGCGGCTCTTGCTTTGCATCACTTTGAGTGGGAGAACCTGACTCAGTGATGGCTCATGTTGTCCCCAGGCTTCGGTCAGACTGCTGTGAACAAGGATGCCCATTGTCCCTTTCCAGACTGCTGTCAGCAGTGTGGGGGTGTGTGTGTGGCTGTGTGTGTGCAGAACTGTCACCTAAAAGGCAGTGAGACTGGGCAGGTGTCATTCAGACGTGGTGTCCCTCCACGGGGTTGTGGAGGCAGCTCAGTGGCAGAAGAGAAGCAGGACTGCAGGTGGGCTGACTTCCCCTGTCCTGGGAGCATATGAGGATGTCCCGTGTATCTCCCAAGTGATGCAGGATGCTGTTCAAAACAGCCCCAAATCCATCTTAAATGATAAAGCTTGTATTAGTAGAGAGCATTTTGGTGTGTATCATAGAATCACGGAATGGTCAGAGTTGGAAGGGACCTTAAAGATCATC
>VXBW01000377.1:1238633-1270338 GCA_013400375.1 Thinocorus orbignyianus | reverse complement strand
GCCACGCTTCTTCTGATGCAGCCCAAGAAGCTGCTTTAATGGTGTCTGTAGAGCCATAAAGCCCTACCTGCACAGGATGGGGATAACAAGCACTCGTGTCACCAGTGGGGCTACGCGAGGTGTTGCATTTCTGTGTCCAGAGCTGCTACAAATGAAGGTGAGAGGCAGCAGTGTCTGTTGTACAGTGTTTATTTTTCACGTGGAGCTCGGCTGATAAATAGGACTGAATTAAAGCAACGCTCATGAAAAATACAATCCAACCATGATTCAGAAGTGCAAAATTGCCCTCTACATGTCCAGAGGCAATGAGGTTCGGGTCTGCTGGAGACAGCACGTGGATATTGGTGTCTGCACCAGCAGGGCAAAGACTTCAGCTTATTGATACCCTAAATGTGAGAGGACGCCTGATGCAGTGTATGGCTTTGTTGCTGGGTCATCACCTGTGACTGGGAAACACCTTCTCTCAAGGAGAGGTCACTGGTGAGCTTTTCTCCAGTTCCTATTTACAGATGGTGGTGCTGTCTTCCACTCAAACAGCTCAACAAGGGCTGCTGAACAGTAAGAGCTATGGAATTAAAACAAAAAACCAAATGGGAAAAGCGGAGAGCGACAAAACCCTGCCCACCCACCTCCATTGCGTTTGGACATGGCTCGTCGTCGTAGAAACAGCACCAGTAGAGAGCAGACGGTTCCTGTGGCAGAGGAGTGGTTTGTGATGGGAAGACTGAAGACTTGCAAAGGATCAGAAAAACTAACGAGTGCAACCCGGGTATGGAATTACAGTAACGGGTTGCCTAAGGCTGAGAAAGGTCTTAATTGCATCGTCCCACCGGGCGCACAGCTGAGCTGGCCATGGCTCTGCCCTCACACTTGCTAACGAAGGCAGCAGCTCTCCCTGCTCGCCGGCCCGCAGCTCTGTGGAGGAAGAACGAGCTTCACTCCAGAGGACAAAGCGTGCCACCAAGGTGCCACAGACTCGCTTTTGTGGTAGCTGAAGTGTCTGGCGAAGTGTTCCCAAAGAAAAAGGGGTTTCCCCATAGTGGGAATGGAAGGAATGCACAGAGCACGGGGCTAACTTGGTGCCTGGTACAAAGGTCTGCAATTTACCTGCCCAGCCAAGTGTCTGGATGAGAAGGAGTGAAAAGAATTTACTGGGTGACTTGGCGAGGTAAGGATGGTGGCCTGGGTGGCGGCTCTTACCTTGCTGGCCCGAAGCTGGCACTGGGCTGGAGAGGTGAGAATCTGCCCGTGCACCGAGGCAGGCTTTGCCACGCAAGCCCAGGAGCGAAACGGCATCGCTGCCTGGCAGCCCTGCTGCAGGGGTGCAGGCTGAGCCTGGCGTGGGGCTTTCTGAGCCGTGGGGCAGGGCAGCCCTGGGGGCTGGGGGTCCCCTATGCTCGGAAATCCAGCAAGCGCGCAGCCACCTCACCAGGAGCCCACTGAGGGGCTGCGTGGTGGAGCTGGGTGGCAGGCAGCTGGAAGCTGGAAGGAGATGAGCTGGTGCATGGAGGGGAGGCGGGAAGCTTCACTCCTGCCACCCTTCCTGTGGCTCTGCTTGGGCTGATGGAGAAAGAAAATCCCCATGCTCGATCCTGTTTAAAAGGTTTCCATTGTTTTTTTTTTCCAGCTTTTTCTCCATGTTAGGTAGGGTATGGAAAGGGCCTTGGGACACGGGTGGGAGCAGGGTGTCTGAACACATCTTGTTTAGAGTCTGAGAAATTTAGCTGGCAGAGCAGCACGTGAGGAGCAGCGCTGCTGTGCTCGTCATCTGGCGATCCATGGCTGGGAGCAGCAGCATTTCCTAGGAGGCCACGTCCTGGAGTCTTGGGATCCTACGTGTGTTTTTTAGAATTCACCAGTAAAAATCACCCACATCTTCAAATTACCTATTTCCCACAACGCCACATCCCAGCTAGCACTGTCTTTTCATGGACTTTCTTGCCTCCCAGGGCAAAGCCAGGGAGCAAAGCAGAAGTTGCCAGGTACCTGTTCAGGCACTGGGAACACGGAGAGCAATCTGATTAAAGCAAATACAGCCTGACTCTTTACGTACACCCCATACAGAAGCTTGGTCAACAAGCAGCATTCAATAGTTTGGATATATTCAATGGAATTCCACCAACTCAGCTGGAGAACTCTGTTTCGCTGGCGTGGTTTGGGGTCTGGGGCAGATTTCATTCAAAAAGAAGGTGGTAAAACTGTATGTCCTGTTCCTG
Source organism: Thinocorus orbignyianus (assembly GCA_013400375.1). Classification (NCBI taxonomy): domain Eukaryota; kingdom Metazoa; phylum Chordata; class Aves; order Ciconiiformes; family Thinocoridae; genus Thinocorus; species Thinocorus orbignyianus. The sequence goes on along the minus strand of VXBW01000377.1, from coordinate 1,268,122 downwards.
GATGTATCTGCTGCAGCAGTGCCGTTCCTTCATGTGCCAGAAGAGCTTGAGGTTCGCAGGGTCCGGTACAACCGCGTGTTCTCCACCCACAGGCCACAGCTTGTCCCTTGTGCAAGTGCTGGGTCTGGACTGGGAGCCAACCAAGCTCCTCTTGCCAGCCCCACCCAGTGCAGAGTTCTCCACCAGCCTGGTCTGGCCGCAGCAGCGTGTGGACAGGAACTCACACAAAGGTGTGTGTTTTTGTCTGTCCCCAGTTCCGTGTCTGGCAAGCGCTGCTGGCTGGGCCTCCAGGCACTGTGAGAGTGGGGATGGGATAAGCTTTTCCTGAGATCTCCCTTGCTGTGCTCCAGCCTGGTTTCAACATCTTCTCCCAGAGCACGTTCCCTGCTGTCAGAGGTACCCCTGATGTTCCTCGTGCTTCTCCCCATCCAGTGGTTGAGTTCGTAGCTTGTTCTTCTGTCTCATGGTTAAAAAAATAGATCTTTATTTTACTTTTCATCCTCGTCTCCCTCGCTCATGCTGCTGAGGGAGGCAGAGGCAGCTTTTGGAGAAGAGGGAGGGGAGGCCTTATTGAAGACCCAGGGTGGAGATGGAGAACGGGATGGAGAGCGGCCTCGCGTAGGGCTGCTGTTCGGGCTCTGCCGGGGAGAGAAGGCCTGGAGCATCCGGCCGCTTCGTTCCTGGAACATTTGCTTCTGCAAAAGCAAAGTGAAAAGATGTTCTTAGAGTAAAGCACAGAGGGGAAGGTGTGTCTGTGGGCAGAGAGGGGCTGCGCTGCACTGTGCCCCTCACCTGGGGAGAGAGCAGGGAGACAGAGGATAGACTTTCCCTCTGGAATGTGGGCGCTTCAGCCCACACTGAGCCTTTGCTTCTTCCACTGAGCTGTAATAACCTGTTTCTCATGTGACAAGGGTTTGCCTTAGGTTGGACACCCCTAGTGAGAGAATGCTGCATGCACTGGCCTAAGCCAGCCTGGGGCAACTCCCTTTGGACCGTTTGTGTGTGTTGGTCACACGCTGTCTCAGAAAGTCAGTTTTCTGCCTGAACTGCCAGCCTTCCTTGTTCCCAGGACCTTTTCCTTTGAGGGTGCTGGGATGGACCACCCCTCTCCTGCTGAGCCTCAGCATAGCCTTTACTCCTCCTTCCCTTCACGAGGGAGGCAGCCCAGTGCCTGCCACATACTGGCAGCCACTTCCCCAGCTACCTGGAGCACGCACCACCAATACCTTTCAGCTGGGGGTGGGAATGCCAGAATTCAGGTGTCTTTGTTGAAAAGAGAAACACGTGCAGGCTCTGTGTTGTGCTTTGGGCTTTATTGTCATTCTTGCTTTGTAAAGCTGGGTGGAGGCCCTGTCGGAGCTGGTACGGTGGAAGAGACCACCACCTTCTCAGGCAATCTGCTACGCCAAGGCATGTGCTGCTACTTGTTAGCGCCTACGTGGTCTTGTGTCAGGCTGCCGGGCTGCGCACAGGCCACCTGGCACACACTGCACAGCTGCTTCATGTGGAAAAGGACAAATGCAAGTGCCTCGCTGCTCCTCCTGGGGATGGGGAACAAGAAGTCTCCACCTTTGCTGGAGTACTGGGGGCTGGGTCGTTGGTGATGCTCGGCTGGAATGGAAGAACCAGCCCGGGTGAAGTTAAGTTGCTGCCTGGGTCTGGGAGCAAAATACTTGTGCAGAAAGCATTCCAGGTTTGCCTGCCTGGGCAGCTGCAGTCCACAGATTTTTCTCAGCTTGAGTTTTCATTTTGTTCCTCTTCCCCTTTCCCCTGCAGGGACTGCTCTGTGATGACCTTCCTCGCAGCCAAGAAGCACGTGGCTGCCCTTCTTGCTCTTCCTCCCCCTGTTTGGAACTCAGTCTTCCCTGCCAGCAGAGGGGCAGATGCTACATTTTCCTGTCAGGTTTCTGGCATCTGCTAATCCTGGGGGTTAACGATCCAGCAGGAATACCAAACTTAACTGTTCCTCTGTGAGCTCCCTTACCCAGTTTATATCTTTATCGCACTGGCCTTCATTAACTTAATTTTAGAGCCTGGATATTGCTGCAGTGCAGAATGACAGCACGGTTCCTGTCTGGAGCCATGCTTACCCATGTTCTCATGCATAAAGACCCACAGTGTGTAAGCTACGCTAACTGCTAGGTCCAAAATAGTCAAGACTTCCTAAAATTTCAGTAGTTAGCAGATGGTGGTTGCTCCTGATAAAGGATGCCAGGAAGCATTTGGATGGGGGGAGGGTTTCTGCTGCTGAGAGCTGTGAGGATGTCGCCAGGCTGGCAAAGCCCTGGAGCCTGTTGAAATTCAGTGGTAGGAGTGCAAAATTTCTCTCTAGATCACAGAAATTAAGGTTCTGTTGGCGTGACTTAGTCTGTTTCATCCTCTCACTGAAGATAACCCCCAACAAAAAAAAATGTTTGATATGAAATATCTTTTTCCTGGCCAAGCAAAATACTTTGACTCCCTTCTGCTCCTGGTGCCTTACCAGCCACTTCAAAAAGCTCAGTCATTGCACAGCTTCATGGTGGTGTGGTACCGGTGGAGATCAAAGTGGCCCAGTTGGCTGGTATCCCATGTGGCAGGAGGTACTTGACTGTTCCTTGGACCCACGTGGGCCAGGGATGTAAAGGAGAGCCCCACCTTCCTGCTGAGGCCCTCAGCCAGGCTGTAGGACACCTGCTTCAGCACAGAGTGTTTCTGGAATGAGCTGGTGCATTCACACCTTGGGCAGGGTCAGTGCCTGGCCAGTCTGAAGGCCTCCTGCCTTAGCGCGTTAGCCACCAGGTTGCTGGCTAAAACCACAACTTTTGCAGGAGAAGGAGGAGATGGTGTGATTCACCTGCCTCCTGAATGACTCCTCCCCTCCAGCTGTGCTCTGACAGGGTCAGTAAGTCATGCCCTTCACAGGGAAGGTCTTCCTCATGTGGGGGTGGCTGCTCCGGGCCATTGGGTGCTGAAGAAGTAGAACAACTGTTAAGGGTTTTCCTTGAAGTGCTGGGGGGTTAGATGAGGCTGGGTGGGCTCTGGACCTTTACCAAATTCACAAGAATTTCAAAGCCTTGGTTCAAGCAAATTCAGGCACACCCAACCCGTTTAGGGAGACAACACTTCGCTTTTGGCACACTTGCTACTGGGCAAAAACGTTTTGCCTGATTCTGAATTTTATTGCCTACAAATTGAGACTCTCTTGCTTTACAGAACAAGTGCCAGCTGGACATTACGGTGGGTTTCTGCAGACTTCCAAGGCCAAGCTGAGGTCCAGGCTGTGGATACACCGTGGGAGCAAGTTGTTGGCCCCAGGTTCTAACTGCAACCTGTAAGATTTACCTGAGCCCCTGCTGATGTCTGAGGTGATGCAGCTGTTTCCCATGCAGCATAGCAAGCAGAAGGGAGTGGGCCCTGTGGAAGGACACCTCCTCTCCTCCCAGAGGGAGGCTGGCATGGAAACCCTTCCCTGTGATCCTTGCTTTCCCAAGTGCTTGTAGGGGTCTGAGAGGAGGTGGGATGAACCCCGCTGCTCTCCACATCTATGGAGCACAGCCTCTACCACTGGGGCCTCCGTACTCGGATGCGCAGTCCCTCAAGCCAGGGCAAAAGTTTCCTGGCACATTAATTGTTGTTTCTGACACCTCTGTGACTCTCACAGGAAAAAAAGTACACCCAGGGGATTGCACAGGTGGGCAGAACTGGCGGTGAATTACAGACATCCTGACATTTGAAAACTGACATTTTGACCTTTTCCACAAATAGGCATTTTTTTGTGGGTTACGTAGCCCTCACTTTTAGAAAATTGATGCTAGCATAAAGCATATTATAATAATTATTTGTGAAATAATAATAGCATATTAATGGCATGCAAATTACGGATCTAGGAATCTAGCATGCCCGTAACGATTCTCGTACTTCTAATGTCAACATTAAAAGCAACATCTAACTAACAGTTGATAAGGCAAATTAACGTTAATAACAGTTTTGACACTAATAGCAAGTTATCATTATTTTAAAAGTCTTTCCTGTTGCAAGGCTCACACTGATTTTTAAAAAAGCCACAACACCTCTCAGCTCGCTTTTCCCACCACACTGCAGAGTTCACTCTTGTACTTAGCAAAGCTCTCTGTGCTTGCACCAGCTCTTTGTGCTTCACAGCTGGGACACTAACTCTGTAAACAGGAGCCCAACCTCCACCCCACTCTCCAATGACCTTTGCAGAGCAGCTTTTCTCTGTTCAAATTTGGTCAATTTTTTTTTATCAGCCAAGGGTTTTCCACAATGTCATCAGTGTTGAGCAGCCAGACCCAGGGAATAGGATCAAGGCTTTGGAATTCCTTTCCTCTCTCTGCAAAGCCAAACTCATCTCACCCCCTGTGGGTTCCATGAGCTCTTGGTAGCATTGGTTTTGTTTATTCAGCACCTGTGGCCACAGAACCATCCCACACGTGGGGAATGTGCTCCAAGCTCCACTGAGAGCTTCATAACAGAGGAAGCATCTTCTCATACATGTGGATGTGGCCAAGGCAGGTAAACCTGGGCTGCTCATTGGAAGAGTTTACCCTTTTCCCCTCCCCAAGGAAGGTGAACAAAATTGCTAAATACGCTATTTCTTTATATGGCTGAGACTAGAGAGCACCCCCCCTTACAGAGGTAGCTGTAAGCAGATTATAAAGATGCAGTCTCCGTTCTGAAGCCTTCGCAGCCTAATTTTAGGCTTTTCTCAACTGAGTGGTAATCAACACGGCAGGTCATGGCACGAAAAGATGAGAACTCCAGTAAGAGACACGTGCTACGTGCTTTGGTGGCACCGAGTTGTGACATGGCTGTGATGTGGGCAACTTAGCTTCACAGACCCCTGGTGTCTCCCCAGAAGGATGCTGTTGGGAGACTCTCAACTCCCTTTCCAAGGCACCAAGGGACCTTTGGTAAATGGGCTCGGTGGAGCCAGCATGTACTGAGGAGAGCTTCAAAAGTACTTCAGTTCCCCCCGAGCCTTTTCTGCAGTCAGTTAGGTGAGCACAGCCACTCAATGTGTAAAATCATTCCTTGGAACTTTAAATCAGTTAGAAAATCTGTTGTCATCTACTGCTGAGTACAGAGCATAAAGAAAACCACTGAAAAACGTGTCGGTGTCCCTGTTTCCCTCGCCACCTTCAGTGGGTAATTCCTCCCTGATGTGTGGTCTCCTTTAGCGCTAATGGGGAGGACAGACTGTATCACCCTGTTTGTGTGTGTGTTGCTGTTACGCAGCTCTGCTGATGCACTATCAGATTCAGTATCGTCCCTTCATAAAAGACAGAAATTATCCCAAAGAAGCAACAGCCAGAAGTGGGAAGCCCTGGGGCTGCAGCGTTGGCATGCGTTACTGGATTCGGCAAGCAGGTCTGGCGTTATCCTGCTGTGCTGGCTTTCAAAACAAAGACTGCAGCAAAAGAGTCTGCTCTTGGTCTGCATTACAGAAGATAAATAGAAACCACTCAGATTTCCTGGGATGGCAGAATACCTACCCATGCTCCGTCGGGTCCAAACAGCTCTAAAAAGTTGCCAATAAATTCTCTGGACTTTTCTTCCCATTTCTGAATGAGATCATGGCTCTTCTCTTCCACTTTGTAAACAAATTCTTTTGATTTTTCCTCTACGTTCTTGACTTTTTCTTTCATTTTGTCCACTTGGTTTTGAAAGCGGTATTTCTTCTCCTGTTTTAAAAGTGTGGACAGAGATTAATATATAGGGACTTGGAAATAATTAACCACTGACAGCTGAGAAGAAGAAAAACATTTGCATTAATGTATCCTAACGCATATGGTCTTGGTTAACTATTGCCACATTATTTTTATAAATGCAAATTTAACATTTGTGGAATGAGGTGCAGAAGGGACATATTGAAAAGACTGTCTTGTGTGATTGCTGTGTTTAATCCACTAGATGAATCTTTCCATATTTTCCAGCTGAATGCACTTTGAAAATTAGATCAATTTTCGAAGGATACGAGTGAGGCATTAACAGCTCAAACTTAATCAAAAGGCAAATCTCCCTGGGTTCCCTAGCAAACACAGCCCACTGCTGACTTGCTAGCCGGGATGATAACTTGGACCAAAATGTCTTTTTGGTTGGATTTCTGCAGAGCAGAAAGAAAACTCTCTTCACATCTAAGCCTGGCTAATACAGGAGCTTCTGACTGCAACAGAAAGATGTGGGTAGGCCAGTGGCTTGTGGCCAGCAGACTTGATAGAAGAGAGAGCAAAACTCCTAACTGCGAAGTCACAGAGAACACAGAGGAACAGAGAAGATAATGTCATGGGTCTAACATCAGGCTAAGCTTCTAAAATACTTCAGGGTTTAAAGGGCTTTTGTCCTGAAATGCTTCTGTACTCTTCAAACTTAGCATCAGTTTGCTGTGTCCTGTGTGCCTCTGAAGGTGCAACAGTCTTTGTTGAAGCACTGATCACTATTGGCTCTTAATTTCCTGTGAACTTCACTTAATGGGCAGCTGAATTTACTTTTAAAACAAATGCTGTTTAGTGCTGAGGTGGGTTTTATTCTAGCTCATGAGTCATTAGAAGAACTGTCTTTGCAGGCCACAAGGCCAAACAAAATCCTCAAGGTCCAAAGAAACTGAACTCACTTTGTACCCAATAGTTGACCAAGCTTTTCTTTTAACAGGGAACCCAGCTCTCTTCTGTCTTGGTGAAATCCTGTTGGCTTTGGTTTTTTGGTTTGTTTGGTTTTGTTTTGTTTTTTTTTTTTTTATTTTGAAACATGAACAGCCTCCAGTACAAATTAGTATTTCTGCATTTAAATTACTATAAGCTAAATAACCAAATGCCAGGAGGAACTTCAGGATACATCAGCATCTTGGGGAAAGTATACCTTATGCAGCAGCATCTTAACCTCAGAGTCTCTAAAGAACAAATTTGAGAACCACTAAGGCAGATGCCTTAATTTAAAAGATACCAGCAATACTGATCCTTCTTACAAGCATGATTATTTTAGAGATTTTGTAGAAGACTGGGGGGGAAAAAAAAAAAAAGCACAGTGAAATAAACATTTATGCCCTGGGATCTGTGATTTATCTGACAGACTTCAAAATAAGAATCAAGTTACCAAAATCCTTATGAAATGACACAATTCAGTCCTTCTCGAGGGGTTTTTCCCAGATCCAGGGAAGGAGGGGGAAGTTCTCCTGTGAGCTAGTAAAATTACAGGGAAGATTTCAGCAATGTGGGTTATTTGGAGATCTTAAGTTAAGACTTGAAACAGAGAACGAAAGAAAGAAGTAACTTTCCTTTCTGTTAAGTGTTCACTCCTTACTGGGGAGTAAGGTGCAATTCTGTATGTGGAAGCTGAATAACTTGAGCTGCTACATTCTTCTGAGCCATCCTTTCAAACGGTGCTCCTGTCCTGCCTATTGTGGCTTCTGATCTCTTCAGCATCATTTGTGTATGAGCTTCCTAACAACATGCTTCCTTGTCTTTAGCCTCCTCTAATACTCCTACTGCTCAGCTGGTTTGGTTTCAGTTTTTATCCTGTCATGTTGTAGAGGACATCTGGATATCAAAATCTTTGCTCTCTGTGCTGCCTTCTCATGATGGGAATACAGAAAGAAAGCAGCTTGGGGGGCGCTCTTTCCTAGCCTGTCATTAAGTCACAGCTCACGGAGGAAGGGGGAGCAGTTTTGTTACAAACATGAAAACACAAGGCAGAAATGAAGCTGCTAATTAACAGGAGCAATTAAAGCTACGCTCAGCTTACCAGTTCCTTTTAAATTAATTGATTTAAATTAATGCTATTTTAAAAGCAGCAGGAGGAAGATACCATTTCTTAACCTTTACATTCAGGGTCCTAGGAAAGAGTGTTCCAGCAGCAAAGGCAGATGGGGGTACTTACATTTATGAAACTAACATTCAGCTCTTTGGCGGTGTATCCTCGTTGGAGGTTGCGCCGGGCGTACACGTCGTAGTCCCGGACAATCCGTGTGATGATATCCGATGTGGAGATACCTTCAGTTCTCTGTGTTGGTACGAACATTCCTGAGCAAAGTGGGAAAAGAAAGCCCGCTGAGAAAGCATGGCAGGCCCAGGCAGTGCGGCAGGTAGCTGGGGATGAACATAAAAATGCCTCACCAAAGGTAAGAGACTTGTAATTCTGCCCATCTTATTCCCAGTTCTTTCCTGTTGCCCCTGTGTGAGCTTAGAGAAAGTACTAGGTTGCTGTATCATTAATTTTTTCTCAAGTCTTCAGAAAGGCTAAGACTTGTCCTCTCCAGTGTCAGCTGTTTTGTGGAAATTATTAGACTGGCAGGGGCTCCTGAGCCAGGAAGGCAAAACCACGCAGTTGTGGCGATTCACTGAGCAGTTCCTTCTGTAAGCACAGCCCTTGTGTGATGTTGTGAGAAGGGGTCGGGGGCTTGGCTTTGTTCTGCCGAGTAAAACGGAGCAGCCTCTGGTCTTGGCCAAAGCCAAGAAGCACCTTTAGATAAAAGATGCATTATAATAACTGGGGAAAACCCTAGAGGTGCTTCTAACAGAAAGATGAAACAGTAATGGTAGTGTGAACAAACCAGGATACCAGCCTACACAGCCCCATTTCATGTCCACCTGGCCATGTCAGTGGCCACACAACCATTTTTCCTGGTCCAACAGACCCACCTCTAATAAAACTGATCATTTATTTGAGGAATATATTGCTTTTTAATTGCTCCTCCTCAAGACAGGATCACTTGATCTGTTAAAGCAAGTCACAAAGGCAATAAACTGTAGCAAAGCGCCAGCACTACTTTGTTTCGTAGTTATTTAGGGCTACAAAAATTACTACTATCACTTCTATGTAATTGCAACACTGAGCTTCTGATAAGAGAGCGCTGTGAAATAAGACTGGAAATGGTTTTGGGAAGAAAAAGAAAGTAGTGCTTTGTCTTCAAAGGGCGCTGTAGCTACTTGCAAATGAATCCTCACATGTTCACTTGAAGTAGGCAGGCACTGCTAGCTAATTTCACAGGGTCAGAAAAAGACTTGGAGAAGGAATCGAGAAGCTTAGCAGTCTCTTATGACGAAATGCTGTGTGATGTTTTTTTCTTTCTGATCTCTAATTAATAGTCTGCTAAAAAATAGATTATTTTAATCACGAGCAGAGAGGTTTCCCTGATCGTGCTTTTCAGGCTTGCAGCAGTCACTCAGGAAACTATTTTTGAAAGCAGTAAAACCCACTTTGACCCAGAAGCCTGTATAGATAGGAGCTACAAGAATATAGGAACAAAATCCAAGCCCTACCCTTGCTATGCCAAAAGCTGAACTGTTTTCAAGTAGATACAAGCCCCAGTGTGAGAAGGTTACCTTCAGCCACTGATTTAGCTCTCATATGCTTCACGTGTTGGACTGATTCATGTTTTCCAAATTAACTGTTCGTCCATGCACTGTCACCCAGCTCACCACTGTCTGTACACCCTCCCACCCCCTGAAGGCAGTGGGGAAACGGGAGCCTATGGGAATCTACACAAGAAGCTCCACAGTTCTCATCTGCATCTCTGCTCCCCAACAACCTGGAGTGGGAAAATGAGAGTACTGGAACTAAGGAAAATGTGCAAATGCATCCACAGCATCGGTCTATTTCCAACAAAACCCTCTAGGAGAAAGGGGAAATTAATTATCATAATAATGCTGTTCTGGAGCATCAGGACTATTCCAGCACTAAATCTCAAAACTCTTCACAAATAAGGTTACGTTATTTCCCAGTTTATATGTAACAAATTTCAGCCATACAGGACTGACATCACTTCTCCAGCATCTTGCAGTGATCCACAAGTCTCTGAAGCTGTAAGTCCAAACTCTATTCTGAAAAGTTTGAATTTCTCCTCAGGACACATGTACTGCACCCATGCCCAACAACGGCAGAGAAGGATGTGCCTGGTTTGGGCTCTCTTCCAGCTCAGCCTGGTAACCATGCAGTGACACCAAGGGCTCCTGTCATGTTGTCCTGAGAAGAAATGCAAAGTAGCTGCCTGTCCAGCACATATGCTGTAAGTCCCTTGGTGACCTACTCTTAGCAGAGGTACCTTTGTTCCATTACCTAGTGAAGTAAGCTGGTGCTGGCACTGAAACTGTAGTTTCAGAAAGAGTTCCCAAAGGAGGCTTGTGAGTCTGATACCATAGTGAGGTTTGCAAGTGGAAAAAGATCAAGAACTGCTGCTAGAAAAAGCTTATTCTTTCAGCTCAGGTCAATACCTGGTCTCCTGCTGTCATTGTATAGCTTCAGAAGGTCACTTTGCATGACAAATTACCATCAGGCAGATTCACTCTGGAATTTTTTTAAGCTTCCCATATACATGTTGATATAGACTAGGAGGAAGATGGATTCGCCAAGGTTCAAAAGCAGCACCTCAAGGGAGCAGGAGAAGAAAGGCGTGATGAATTCCTCCTCCCACACTCTTCAATGTTAGGACAGCTGCTCGCTGGCAAACAGTGGCTTCACATTATCTCCTCTGATTTAATTCAGCTTCCTCCCACTGAAGAGATAGAGACTCCTGATGACTTCAGCGTGTTCATGTTCAGTGTAATGTGATATTCAACCAAACTGCCAAATAGTCATGGCAAATTAATTACTCTGGTACTGATTTAAAACCTCTGCTAGTCTAGGGAAAAGAACCCTCAGTGCAAATCAGAAGTGCATCCTAATTACTCCTGAAGGCTGCCTGTATTCAGGACTGGGCTGTGTCAAGTTGTTCATCGGTTTATAGTTATCAACAAACCACTGAAGTTGGCTGGGCTGCTGTGGGAACTAAACTCGTTTTCATCCATTCACAGCATTTAGTTGAGCACCTAAAATTGTTTTAAAAAATCAGATGGGACTCTTTCATGAGAGATCTGAATGGTTTCCTGGGGGTTATGACAGGAATTCAGCCAAGGACATCCTTTGTGGTTTTACAAAGTGAAGCTTTCTGCTGGAGTCAGCCCTACCTACCGTTAGGGCATAAGAGAACATGACATTATTCCTACTGCTTCTCTTCCAGCAGTTGTAGTCAAACGGCAGTAAAAGAATTTCAGGCTGTAAAGGGAGGTGCTTAAAATGGAAAGTTGCCCTTACCTGCCTCCTTTATGTGTTTGTATACATCATCCGAGCCAGCGGAGGAGTAGGGGATGTCATCGTGGGCTACAAAGTCGATCTGCCAGTGAACAGAAGAAGAATCACATGCCACCACCACTGAATTTTGGTTCAGTGGGAGCTCGTTGTGGCGAATCATCTCTTTTCTTGACTTCAGCTGATTTGCTTTTGACATTCTCATCCTAAAGCCATCACCTAGAATATTGCACTAGATTTAGGCCTACGACTGCTGTGTTGTGTGATCAGTTACGAAAGAACAGTAAGCTTATCTCCAGAAGCACTGCCATTAACACATCGCTCTGGCTGGTTCTTGTCTCATATTCTGTAGAAAACCTAAGACATTCGTTCCTGCTTTTCAAGCTACTGGAATAGAGAAATCAAGTGGGAAAGCCTTGGCTTTCAAACCCACAGAGGCAGGATTATTGATTCTGCCTCCTTAAGGCCACACATATATACATGTATACCTAGTACTGTCACGCTGTCCTTTCATCACCCAGTGATGCAGACATAAAAATACATCCTAGTTATTTAAGCTTTTGTTAAGATTTATATGTATATATTGCAAGCCAGGCAGTAGGACATAAGAAATTCTATCCTGCCTTTTAAAGGATACATGGCATTTTTACATATTTCTGGCCAATCATCACACCTGCTGACATTAAAAAGAAATATGCCTTTAATTGAGGACTCTAACAGGACTTCAGGCACTATGTGGTAACTTGACAGTTCGTGATTTCCTTTCCTGATGATTCACAATCTCCTTTCCTGAAAGTCAATTTGTGAATAAGTTTTCCATGTTATTTTGCCATTCACAAAGCCCACCACAGAAATCATCTCAGCATACTGAGGAAAAAAAGGTAAGACAAATATAACATTTTCTGACAAAGATGGAGGCAACCAATGCCCTGTACCTAATTTTGGTGACTGGAATTGACTGAATAAAATAATTTGCTCTGGCTTATAGAGTTTCACAGACTTGTTGTTTACTCTCAACTGTCAGTCTACAAAGGGGAAGGGAGGGATAAGGGGAGGAACATACCTTATGTTTTTCAAGGAACTCGGGTGTCAGTGTCCAAGGTGCATCTCTGATGACCTCATCCACATAACGACAGTGTCTGAGGGCTTCATATCGCTCAGTTTCATTCATCACAGTGAAGCCTTTGAATTTATGAGTTAAATCATCACTGCAAACTAAAATATGGACGTATCAACAAACTGGCTCCACACTCAGTAGAAGTAGCAAGATCAGCAGTTGATTATTTCCTGATAAATCCATTAAGCACTTCTTTATTAGCTTGGCTAATTTTGAGGTGCTACAGGGCATCTAAGAGTTCTGCCGAGGGCTGGCAGTTACAACCACAGAGAGATCCTTCCGAGAGATCCTTCTCTTTCTGCTAGACTGGCCAGAACCTGAGTGAGATATTGTAGGACACCTCAAGCAGTACAAATTGAGGTAACTTGGTCCCGCTATAAGTAGGGGTTTCACAGGCTGTAAAATTTCAGGGGTGATGGGACAATGCCTTAAAAACAATCAAACAATCACAGAGTGTCTGTAAACTTCACGTATCACTTCATCGTGTCAAGTCACCACTGGACATCACCTTCTCACAGTAGGGCCAACTACACCAAGTTGCTCAGGGCCACGTCCAGTTGAATTTCCAAAGACAGAGACCCCTCGGCTTCTCTGGGCCTTCTGTTCCTGCTTTCTGTTCTTATGCAAACAATGCTCCAAATGATTAATTTGCCAACAAAGCCCTAGATCACAGCAGAACAGCTTCTCCCTAAATAAATACTGATAGAAAACAAGTCATGGCAGATTTTATAGGAATCTGAATTTAGCTTTGAGTTCAGCAGGAACTCAATATGAGGAGAAATAAAGCTTGCACCGCATTCAAATGGGAAATTGCAGAAGGAAGCCTCATGGAAAGGACTGGGAGAAGCCATAGAATGAGCAAGTCCAGAAATCCTGCATCTTTAACTCTGAATATACCGATGCTTTGTCACATTGCTTTTAAAATGAGTGGAAGCAACACCCATGTCACCAGAGGACTACAGAAGTTAGTTATTACCTTTCAACCCACCTAGTGCTGCATAAAACATGGTGGCTATCCTCACAGCTCTAAGTGTGTCCAGTATTAGAGCTATGACAGTCATTTGACACCCCGCATGGAATAATGTGATTCCCATTTATAGCTGGGTTGAGAGTGGTTGTCCTTCACCACAGGTCAAACCTGTGCCTTTGGATCTCACTTGCCTGTGACACTGGGACAAACAGTAGATGTACTTGACAAATGATAACTGCAACATTATTAGTGCTGCAGGAAGCGTGAGAGTAGCCCTACAAGCTGCTGCCTCTTTCTAATTTGAAAACATCAACCTATCAAGCAAGGCTCTAGCAAACATGCAGCCTTTTTTTGAGATCTAAAATGGATGATCTTGCTGTGATGGTCGTTAAGGACCTTTAAAGGAGCAAAAATGTAGGAAGGCTTAAATAGCCCTGGAGTTTGTGCAAAATGTAAAGCCAGATAATAATATACATATGAATTTCAGCTAGTCAAGTGCTACTCTATCCTATTATGTCATTTTTTTATGCCTGCTGATAAGAAATTTAATGGAGATCAAAGCATTTTGAGTAGAAAGTGTCCTTCTGAAATTATATTTATATTTATTTACAGCCTTTATGTCATCTTAAAGCTACCATCTACTGGAAAAAAGGGTCTAGTAAAATTATTGGAAAATAGTAATTTTTGCTTGAATCCCATAGAAAGCTTTGGTTTCATTTCTTGATTACTGTTTTTTCACATACAGTGCAGACACAGTCTCTCTGTGTTTCCTTTTGATTCTGGCATCCTGCACTAATGACTGATTTGAGAAGGTATAAATATCTATTAAAAAAAAAATAAAATCTTAGCTCAAAATAATTGTCTTCACAAGAAATAAAAGGGGTTGGTTGTGGTGCCCACAAAGACACATGACTAGTGCTTTTGCAGCACAAATTGTATGTGGGTGTGGAAAAATGCCCATTTTTTTTTTTAACACATGCTAAGATGCAGAGTGCCTCGCTGGGAAGAGGTGCTGATGAGCACTGGCTGCTTGTCCTTCACTCCAAAAATAAGGGCAAAGCAAAGCCATGGTGTGAATTTCAAAGCAGCCAGGCTTTTGCCCCAGAGCTCCTTGCCCGATCTGGGACACCCCCCATTCTTTTTAAAAAGAACAACAAAACCTACATAACAGTCTTGTGCCTCCACTAGCTTCTTCTGCAAGCTATCTAGCTCAGCAGGAAAACAAGAGTCCTAAATGTTTCCTTCGTAACAAAGGGATATCTCCTTTCCCTTCCTTCCCACAAAGCTCCATGAAGTTTATGAACTGCCACAATTAATAAACTTAAGAATAGAACCAAAAAGTGTGTTTATAAGGAGATTTTGCTTTTCCTCTTATTTTTTTTTCCTCCCCTTTCAACTGATTTGAGGCAAAGATGCAAAATAATGCACCTTATAAACTGTCTGAAGGTTGCACTCACGTTCACTTCACCACTGCTGTAAGCATCCGAACAGCTAAATGCTGCTGCGACACGTTTATGTGAGGCAGATCTCAACCCCAAAGATGCAGGGACACTGGAAATGCATGTTTAGGAGGCCTCATGAGAGCAGGGCTTGCACAGACAACAAGGCAGCACGCAGCCACCCCCTGGTGACTCCTCAATATCTATAAATATCTATTACAGCTGTTAGCCAGCCACACAACAAGAAAAAAAGGAAGATATTCACAGCAAAACCAAAAAACTGGTAAGAAAGTAAACTGCCCAGGGACACTCGCGAGCTGAAAACCACCTTCGAGTCATGACCTACATTTGGGTCTGCAATAATAATGGGCTGGATTTAGCTTCTCTGCTGCTGTTGAAGGATGGGTCTGCACACACAGTACTGACCCGACAGCCAGGGGATATGGGCTGTGCCTGGCTGGCAAGGGGACTGAGGAGCCAGAAACAAATGAGCGGTTGATCTCATTCACTCATCTCCATCTCTGAACAATTTTGAGCGAATAACTGGAAAAGGTAAATTATTCATACGGAGCTATTCTAAGCTCAGAGTCACGCAGGCACCTGCTTTAACTAGAATGGGAATAGTGCCTGTGCTGCTGAGGGCAGAATTTGATTTTTACTTTAATTGATGCAATTGTAAAGTGTAATTTAAGGAAAATCACCTACAGAAAGCCCCCAGAGTGAAAGTAGCATTCAAAGTCATAGCGTATAAGCAGCTGGGGGTGTGAGCACAGCAATAACTCTCTGATACTGAAGCACAGAAGGAAAAATCCCGTGCAATAAATAACTGTGATCTTACCTCCTACTAATAAGTAGCTATTTGGGAAGAGGGTTTTGGCTTGCATAAGAGCTCTAGCGTGGCCAGAGTGGAAGAGGTCAAATATCCCATCTGCATACACTCTGACAGGTCTGTCAACTGTGGAGAAAGAAACACAGCAATCATTTTTCACACCCAAAACAAGTTGCACTTAATTCTTACTGGACAGCTTTTGGTTCCAGATGATTGCAGAGGTTTACCCCAATTCTGATGTCCAAAATGCACCATGGGTGAACTTGCAGTACTTTATCCTGCTCGTTACTTTTTATTTATACTCTCTGCTGTTTTCTCTCAGACTTTGCCTATTTATTATCATCCATCATCCCCATATTCTAATTTAGCAAAAATGTCATCTTCTTTCCTCATTAGGAGTTCCACCATATGCCTTGTTCTTTTCTCTCTGCCTTTCTAGTCAGTTCTGCCTTCTGGATTTTTTCAATTTTCCCTTATTTTTTTCCTATCATCTCCCCATCTCCCTTTTCCTCCCCTCTTGTCTGTGAATTTTTTTCCACAGCTTACTGCTGCAAAAACGTATTGCTGATCACTTCCACACAAACTTTTAACTTCTTTTTTTCCAGGCTTCCCCAAGCTCTTCTCTCTAATGAGCTAATAATTTCTTTTTCTCAACACCCTTCTGCCACCACTCTTATAACTCTTGCTTTCTGTAAAACATCTTCAGCAGCAGCCTCCAGATAGAAAAAGGACTTGCTTTACCAAATGACAAGCCGGGCAGCTGTGCCACAGAGGAGTCACCTCCAATTAAAAGAACAGCAGAAATGACAGCAACAGTGCTCCAGCCTCCATGGACTGTGCTTCAGTGCTACAAAGAGATACCTCTCCTGTCAGGACATCCAGAGGTCGATGGAAATATGGGGACAACATTGTTCCTTGCAGAGCTGAGTGGAAAGCTGGGACTTAACTCTATAAAGCATACATACTTTAGAAGCTTATTTTTTAAAAGAATCTCATGGAATTTGGCGGGGGGTGGGGGAGGTCAGTGGGTGAATTATGTATTTTGGACTTTATGTAGAGATATCACAAAGGTAGGTCTGGAAAAGCTGTCCAGATAGAGGGAGTTCCAAAACTGGGCATGCTTTCTATTAAAAGGGCAAATGGCCTTTAAGGCCACCTAAAGTCTGATGTGATCAACAAGAGTATCAGTGAAAGAAAAGGTTTTACAGCATACAAAGGCAGTACTGAAAGAGATTCCAGGAGGCAGCTACTGGACAACACAACTTTAAGGCCATCTGGAGTGGGCCAGCAAGCCTTCCTTCCAATCAACATACAGACATCCACGAAAACATCGAACTCTAAGTTGAAACGTTTTCTCTAGTACAAAATAACGGTCCCCTTGTTACTGATTTCTGCCCTATCACCTGAGAGCACCAAATACCGGGCTTGTGCCAGCAGAACGCACAAGCAAGCACGGACAGCCATTTGTAAGGGAGAGCCCATGCTTTGGGAGCACCCGTGATCCTGCTGATGTTGGTCTCTACACATACCTGGTGTTCCCAGGCGGGCTTGTGCAATGGTTAGCTTCTCATGCGGGGCTTGGCACTGACAGCTTGTTTCATCTGCAAATGGAGCAGGTGCCGTCAGAGTCTGGAAGGGCAAAATAAACACAAAGAAAAGTAAATTTGTTTCTACTATCAAGTAGTTAATAAAGAACCATTTAACTGTGTCAAGATGCTGTAGGTAACCAGGCTTAATGCTGATTTTTTCCCCTGGGGATTTTTGCTTTTGGTCACCCCTGAGCAAACACAATTCACACAAGGTAAAATGATGAGGCAAATAAAGCTTTACAAAAACATCATGCAACTTAATTCTTTGTCTCTATTGAGAAGCACAAGCATTTCTGAACTGGTGCAGCTACATAATTTTTCCATTTGCCAAGGACGAAGTCGGGTTTGATGGCCCAAGCACTTTAATCCTTGTTTTGGTCCCAACAACTCCAAAGGCTTAAGATGCAAAATGTATTTTACTATGTGTAAATAATAGCTGGAAAAACTAATCGGGATTTAGAAAGGGCCACCTCCTCACAAGCACCAGTTCCTCCCATTAGCAAGACACCAGTACAGATGAGTGGAATTACTGGTTGTTTTGTTGTTTTTAATCAGAACCTTGTATAATTTTGACGAGCCATTCAAAATAAAGGCAAGACTGCAACCAGAAGTCCCATCTATCAAGGGCTAACTAAGGCGCAACTCCTTTCTCTGGTCTGACACACATTCTAACAGTCCTAAAACACTCTAACTGTGATCAGATCACCATGAGGGTACTTGCTGTGAAGTGTGTATTTTAAACGTCTAAGAGAGAGAGTAAGGATGTGTGAAGAATGATGTGGCATTATCTGCCAGGAAACCTGATTACAGAAATTACATTTTCTGTCCACACTTATGTAGGAAATTATCAGCGATCAGAATCTCAGATATTTATTATCTGCCATATGGTCTGATATGAAAAAAACATGCTTCTACTGCTCTTGGCTTGAAATCTTTATGAAATCATAAAACCAGCAAACTACCATAAACCAAGTTTTGGGTTGCTTTGCTTTGGAGAGATGAGGTGGTGGTTGAGACAAGCTGAAATATATCACTTACTTAGCCTCCACCATGACCTGGCAGGCACTTCGTGGCCTTGAAACTGCTGCTTGGTTTGATTTTGACAGTGACCATTTGTGCAATGCACAGTTGTATCAGTTTCAGCATCTGTGGTTGACGGTCAGCTTTTGGGTGGCGACTGCTTAATCACTGAGCCTGTATTTTCTTTAGCATGCCTGAGACACTTTTAAGACATGTTATACCCAATTGCTGATGACCTCTGAGGTCACTAGCTTGCTGTATAGAAAGCTCAGAGGACAGCAGTAAAAGAGCAGCAAAGACTTAAAGTGAGCTAAGGTTCATATCCAGCTCTTTCTGCTGCTTTACAATTCATTTTCTTTACCAAAAGCACTACATTTTGATTTAAATTGCTTTTTTTTTCCTCCATCCATTTTTCTTTCCTTTTTTTTTCTTAATCTCCAAGGTTGCAGGAAATCATCTGAGGTAATGTTAATATCTTAGTGACGAAAATCACAGTTTCTCTGCACAGAGAAGGTTAAAAATGGAGAAACTATGACCAAGTCCAAGTTTCTGTCTGGGCTCTGTGGATGGGCACTGTTCAGCAGGCCACCCACGCCGCACAGTGTAGAACATTACACATAATCATACCGTGCCAGCTTCTTCCTTTATTTTCTAAATACTGTCTTTTCGCTTCTGGCTTTGCAATCGCTGTGTGCTAACCTGTCTTTTTATCTCCAAGCAAGGTCAAGTTACACAGCAGCCCGTACAGCCTGCTTCCCGCTGGGATAAAGAGGAAGGCAGAAAAGTTAAAACAATAATGGCTATGGTCTGAGGCCTGCAACTGGTAATCAGATCCTATCTCGGCAGAGGCTGTTTCCTTGGAGATTATTTGAAGAAAATAGGCCTGGTTTGCAGCAAGATATTTTTTGTCCCCCTAGGCAAACACAGTGGTGCTTTTTATCCATGTAAGTGCCTTTGCAACACCAAGATTTTTCTTCTGGTCTCTGCTCAATGGAAAACCACCTCTATTAGCTTCCCATCGGTCCAGCTTTTGTGAATGCTCATTATTAAAGCTCACTTTCGGCCGAGGGCTAAGAACCAGACTTGTCAATATTCCCAGTATGTGACCTCTCAGTCAGTGAATATGAAAATACATTAAATACAATAGATTAAAATATTCTATTCTCTAGCAATATTCTATCAAAGAGAAGCCACATAGAGAAATGCATAAATACCATGTGCTGACAGATCAATTGAAATACAGCAATAGCTTCCCAATTAGTACCCAATATTATTTCATTTTATCTGGTCTAGAAAAAATGTTGCTGAGCTTACAAAAATATCTTACGAGTAAAATAAGATGAGCCCATCTGGTTTGTACATAACAGCACAAGATAAAATATTTCAAGAAATTATTGAAAACCAGAAGTAATTTATCAAACCTCTATCAGTTTGTATATAATTACTTGTATTCTTTCCAGTTTATTGTCAGTAATAACTAGAACTGGGAGAAAAGCGTAAGTAGTTTATACAGCCACTTTTTCATTTTGGTTAGTCCACTGAAGTACTTTTAGAAGTTCGTTATACTTTTGCCAATAATCTGATGGTTAGACAAAGACTTCACGCAAATGTGCTTCGTCTTTCTCTGACAGATTTTTCCCTTCATCTGTGCTTTCATTATTTTCTAGGTATTTACATTTTGCAATTACTCAAGCAAGTCAAATTAGCCCCATATTTTGGAACAAGGTAAGCTTCTGCGATCTGCATCATCCTGTGGCAGGGTGCTCTACAGCCTAAACATGACTTCAGTGATGAATTATCTCTCTTTGCTCAGCACCTGCCTCCTCCTTGCATTATTTGATATTCTTGTACTGGAAGCTTCAGTAAATTCATCTGCAGTCACCTATTCCCTGCCTCTCTCTTTTCTCCCCTCAATCATGTTTTGCAGGCTGAAAAGCTTTACCCTGTTTATTTGTTCCTTGTTGGAATCTGGTCCACAGCTATGATTATTTTTGTTGCCCTTCCCTGTTAACCGCAAGGTGATTTATACAGCGTTCAAACTGATAACTCTTCCAATTTCTAAAGCTTTAATAGATAGGAATAGAAAATTATTTACATGGTGCTCACAGTTTGCAGTTATCTTTGATGTCATAAGCACCTTACACCTGGTGTCATCAGGGGGATCTTACTTTCATTTAAGCAGTCCAAATGCCACATCATTACTGTACCATTAATAGGTGGTGTCTAGAGAAAGCCTATACATGTCGTAAATGAAGAAGTCATTGTAGTATTAGAACTCGTTTGTGACATTTACTGCAGAAGATGTTAAGAAACTTGTACAATGCAAGTCCCGTTCCCTAGGAACGAAGACGCTGCATTCAATTATAATTAAATTCACTTCCTAAAAATGAATGCACATGAAAACATCATATCCAATAACACTAGCGTATCAGAAGCGAGTCATTCCACGGCAAGTTTTAACAGTGTCTTACTTGCATTCTCACAAATTTACAAAATAACTGAATGGTGCTCAGTAAACTTCAGGAAATTAAAAGATGGAAGATAGGAAAAGGGGGGCTTCCTAGCAAATGCCTCACAGCCCCGTTTGCACCCAGCAATATCTTTGTAACTGTAACTACATTTAATGAGACAGCAGCCCAGACAGGAGAGTACAGCAGCCCTGAGCAGCTCTGTGGCCAGGGTGTTTTATGAAGAAACCCTACACAACAGCTAGAAGCAGCTTATTTCCAGGTGTAGCTTGATGCTGTCTTTTTATTGTCACCCTTCATACTCTCTTAGGCTACTGTAGCCATTTAATTTAGCTGCTAGTCAGCAGATAAACATTCAGAGCTTATGTTTACAATGGACTGAAAGGAAAACGGTGGGTGATTTGTAGAGGAACAGGAGTCACATCACTGGAATAACAGGTCGAAAGTACGAGCACCTCCACATCCTCTCTTGTAATATTAAGTAATTAGTTGTGTTATTGTTTGTTTTCTGGGGTTTTTTTGGGGGGTTGGGGTTGGATTTTTTTACACAACAGCAAGGATGACAGATATATTTTTGAAAATGGGCAAATGTAGACCTATCTATGCCATTGCGCATCTGCCATTAGAATTCTGCCTGCAGGGTTGTAATGTACTATGTGCTAATGGAAGGAGCCAGTCTTTTTCATTTATTTTTTTATTATTTGCTCAGCTCACCACGTGACATAGACAAAATCACTGTTCTCTCAGTAGAGAAAATAGTTGTTTTCTCATCTAAGATTTTGCCACCCACAAAAGTCTAAGAACATTTCAGATCTTGAACTGTAGAGCTACCAAGGCAAAACTTGGTAGAGCAGGCTGGGCTTGTGCTTATAAAACAATTAAGCCGGCAGGCAAATTCTGTGGGAGGTCTGATGCTGTAATCCCCTTTTATCTCAGAGGCAGTATTTAAAACAGATAACTGATTTCACTGGAACAAATCACGTGGGTTAGATCTGCTCACATGAAGAAAGATTATTTTGGGAAGCTGCTCCTGATGTTGACAAACAATAATTACAGAGCAGGATATGCTGATACCAGTTTTAAGGAACATTTAAGAGAAACATGATTTCAAAACTCTTGAGAAGGAATTAGAAATACATGCTGAGTTTCTGAAGTATGAATATCCTTTGCAAGTGGAAAGACTACGTTAATGACTACCAAGGTCTTCTCTTAAAGGTTCAGGGAGTGAACACTGAGAAAAATGAAAATCCTGTTGTCTCATGTGTTACCTTTAGTAACCTTGATCCAAACAGGTAAATTTATGAGCAGTTAATTTGTAACTGAACGTTACTGGTGGATACCTCCAGGTAAACTTTTAATGCACATATCAAAGAAAATCTAGCCTGTTCTCCTACAGTTCTTCTGACTCAGGGAGGTAGATGTAAACAAAAAAGAGGGGAAACTAACCTAGTAAGAATAATAACTTTAAAAAAAACCTACTAAACTGTTTGCAAGCCCTCCAAATTGCTTTATTCTCAGTCGCTTTTTCTGGGCTTTTTCTTCAATCAAATATACTTTGTGCGACATTAATATTAAGTCAGTAATGATCAAGTGCAAGATGCAATTACAAATGGAAGACGTAATAGAAAAAAGCACCTTCCACTGCCTTCTCAAGATGCACAATGATGTATATATGTACAGATTCATAGATAATGAAACTAGAACAACCATTATATAATCTAATCCAATATTTGCAAAAGGCCAAAGAATTTTCTGACAAGATTTCTGCGTGACAGCCATGACTTTTGACTGAACTAGAACACATTACTTAGAAAATAAAATCCACCCTAGAGGTAGCATGGGGCCCAAGTCAAGCAGAGCTCAAGTGAAAGAACTGGTGAGGAAGCACCTCAATCTCCATCATCACCAGCTGGAAAAGGAATGTGACCCTCGGCCGTTCACCTACCTGAGCCTGCTCCCCTCGCACTGCTGACAGGAGCACTTTGTACAAGCGACCCAAGCTGGACTCACTGAAAGAACAAACTGCAGCTAAGGCAGCGTGCAGCCTGTGATCCTAGATGT
The DNA here is from genome assembly GCA_013400375.1 of Thinocorus orbignyianus. NCBI lineage: Eukaryota > Metazoa > Chordata > Aves > Ciconiiformes > Thinocoridae > Thinocorus > Thinocorus orbignyianus. The sequence goes on along the minus strand of VXBW01000377.1, from coordinate 1,245,568 downwards.
CCTCCTGTCCTGATGGATAGAGACTTAGCCAAGCTGCCAGATGTCCCAGCACCGAGGAGGTAAATGCAGCATTTCAGAATAAAGAAGTACGTGGCTTCTCCAACAGGAGAGCAGTTGCCCATTGGCAGCCTGCAGATGCTGTGGCAAAAGGAGGACATTGCAGCACCACTGCAGAACAGAACTGCCCTTAGTGCATTTGCAGTTCAAAACTGAATGTCAGGTGCTTGCTGGCCCACGATTAATGCCACAGTCAACAGACCAAAAATGTGCAGCCACTGCTCTAATGCCACTCTGTGTTTTATTGATCAATCCAGAAACTGGAGATAATACCAGTTTACTTTTTTTTTTATTTCTAAGACCCACTTCTTTTGACTTGTATCTTACTGTACACAGCTCGTGTATGCCTCAAAGGACCTCACTTCAGCTGTAACATAAGCAAGGGTTAATCCACTGAAACCAGTCGAGTTATAGCTAAGATATCGGGTGAATTTGGCCCAGTGGGCTTGTGCTCTCTACTTGTGCTTCTACAGGAAGAAGTTCTTTCCTGTGAGGGTGGTGAGGCACTGGAACAGGTGGCCCAGGGAAGCTGTGGATGCCCCATCCCTGGGAGTGTTTAAGGTCAGGCTGGATGGGGCTTTTAGCAATCTGCTCTAGTGGGAGGTGTCCCTGCCCATGGCATGGGGGTTGGAACTTGATGATCTTTAAGGTCCTTTCCAACTCTGACCATTCTATGATTCTATGAAGATACTTAATGTCTATGAAGTATTTCATGGCAGATATTGGACAGCACTTTGTGTTAACCATTACTCAAAACAGAGATATGTTGAAGCAAAAAAAAAAAAAAACAAAAAAACACACAGACATTTTTTCCTCCTGCACAGGAGGCACATAGTCTCTGCAGTTCCCCAGCTGACAGGCAGACGCAGCTTGGGAAGAACTGTTTTCCCACAGGGAACGCACTGGGCTCCTCCAACAGATCCCTGATACATCCAGTGCCTTTCACAAGAGATTTTCTTTCACCTTATGCTGTCTGTTTATGTGTGTAGGAAAGGAAAGCAGATTATGTGGAACCAAAGGTATAAGCACATGCTGGGATAGACAGCTCTGGCTGCATTGAGCGTCTGTGCACAACCTTGGATGTGTGGTTATACTTCTTGCCCAAGCAGTTAGTATTTGACTATTAATTCTGTATGTGTTTGTTTGCTTTTTTTTTTTACATTTTATACATATGTTACATTATAATGTTGTATATGTTTTTGAGGAGGGGGAAGAGAAACTATTTTACAAAGGTTTTCTACTCCCTCTTAAAGATATGACACAAACTTTCATAGTAACAACAACAGCACAGTTTAAGAAATTAGTTACATTTTCCTAATAAAAGCTGCTTCTAAAACAGCATTGCATATATGCATTTTCAGGCAAGGAATGCAATATATGGAATGTAAAGTTTGTTCCTCATGTTTATGTATCATTTGTGAATCCTGCAGGAAATACCTGTAGTTCTGCATATCTGACAAATTCATATTTCAACACGTTTTTGCAAAGGCTATGGCGTTTCAGAATGTGTACAATTGCACATCCTTTAATGCAGTAAAGGCAAGTCACAGTAGATTTTTGGTGTCTAGGAGCAATTTTTATTTTTTTTTTAAGTGCAGCAAAGATTGCCATATGTCCCCAGGGACAAACCACATTTCGCATGTTTTTATGGGTTTGTGTTTTTATGGGTTTGTGTTTTTATGTAGTAGCCAGCATTTATGAAAAGGAAAAATAATCCAGAGCAAACCCCAAACTTATGAAGGACCAGAAAGATATTTAGTGAAATAAAGTGATTTTGGGTTCCTCAAATGTAAGGCTCTTTACATATGTATTTATGCTTAGTTCCACTTTGAAGTAAACAGATGGCAGACCCCCTAAGTCATAATATCACGTGAGAGAAAGACAGATGCACAGGACACTTTGTAGCCACAATAAAACCCCCTAAATTAATCACTTGCTCCTCTGAATAAAATCACATATTCCTTTCAGTGATACAGGAAAGATAAATATGAAGACCTATGGAAGTTCATGGAAATAAAATATCTGAAATAATTCTAGAGGTTGCATCAGACCCTCCCAAAACACTGTTTGCAAATATGAAGGGAGTAAGACACCCAGGGATGAAAATACAGGAATCCAAGGCATGCACACTCTCGTTGCAATTACTTCAAGTTTTGTGCTTAACATTTCATTGCTTAGCAGCAGCAACAGGGAAAGCGTCTAGAGGAGTCTAGTGCCCCCTTAAACCATTACACAGCTCCAGTGAATGAAAGTACAGAAACTTTCTCCTCTACCTTTCAATAAAATAAAAAGAAAAATGTTTTCCAAATGTACTTGAATAATTTGAAAAAAAGAGGAATTAACGTACTCTATTCTAAAAAATCAATAAAATAAACAAAATTGCTAAAGCAGCTGATACATAAAATGACATGACAGCTGTGATCTTCAATTGCACCTGAGACTCTTCCCCAAGGTATTTTACATTCAGTGGTCCCAAGGTATTTGGTCCCTAATTCCTATTGAATTGTAAGAGCCTGTAGCCTCTACATCTTAAGATAAGGCAGTAGAAGTAAGCCTGGGAGCAGACACTGGGATTCCAGGGTAAACCTCAAATGGCTTACAGTCCCTTGGCAGCATGCTTTATGGGCCATATGGATAGGTCTTAAGTCTCCAGCTAGTCTTTCTGTCCTTGCAGTGGTGAAGCTAAGCAGAAAAAAACTAGTTGGGTACCTCCACACAGGGCCCTGATGCCCTTTTCTGCACAACCAAATGGGATCTGGCCACAGCTCAAGCTGCCTGAGACCAGATGTCCAACGGTAGCAGAGATGTCACATAACCATGAAATTGGGAACAGCCTGGTATTCCTGGTGTTGCATTCCCAAGGACAACGCAGGCAGAGCAAAAAGCAGCTATCTGCTTCTTTACATCATCTTGAAGACAGACTCACTTTACTTTAAATTAATTCCTGCCTAGTCCTGTACCCACCAACGTCGCCAAAAGCACAAGTCAAACAACCACCTATCTACTCCTTCTCCTCCCTTGTAGTTCACCTTGGCAGCTCAGGTGGTTCTCTGCTTATCTAGTTTCTTCAAGTTCCTTAAGTTGTGCCTAACTTCGAGTGCTACACAAGAGCCTGCATTCCTGGTTTGATCTTAATCTCACATTAGACTCAAAGCAAAACAAAGGTGCCGTGATGGAAACGTATGTTTCATTGCCCTGCATTCCCTTAGCTGTGCTAACTCTCAGGGCTTCAGCCAGTTTTGAAAATAAGACATTCTACCCAGGTCCCAACAGCACTTCTTGTTTTGGATGACAGAGACGTGAAATACAAGGAAAAGAAGCTTTCAGTATGCTCAAGGGAAAAATGAAACCAAGAACTAGGTTTTGAAGCTTGTTTTCAAGTAAGTTTTGATGTGTATTCGGTTTTGCTTTATCTGCAGCACTGTCCTTATAAATTGCCATTGTTTCCTTTTGTGAAAGACACCATCTGGAATCGCCTTCCTGAACAAAGTGCATTGAAATGCCTGTTTGTTTCTTTCAGGGAGAGGACTGGTAATTCTCAAGGTGCACACAGATCCTTCAAGGAGCTCCCTACATGTGGGGACACAGTCTTGTGGGATCAAAGTCAAACTTCTTATTCCAAGGGTCATAAATAAGTTACAAAATTAAGCTACACAAGGCTTTGTATTTACTCTTTGGTATCTCTGCTTGTCTCACTTATGGAGCTTTCTAGTACAGGCAAAGCCTAAGGCTGGGATTCTCAGGCTGACATCCAGAGCCCAGCAGTGCTCTGCAGCTTGCTGAAAGTTATCTGAGGCAACTGCCATTCCTTGAATGTGCATCATGATATGAACAGCAGCGATTTTTATCCCATTTTAAACAATGAAGGCCCCCATGACCAAACCACGAGAATCCTACAGTTTAAGTAGGAGAAGCAACACTGACTCAAAAAAATTGAAGGGACAGTGGTAGATCAGAAAGTGGCCAAACCCGGCAGCTTGGTTCAGAAGAGAAATGAATAAATGCAAAAACTATACAAACCAGGACTGGAGAAAGGTTATTTCTTCACTACAAAACTGCTAAAACCACTATCAATAAAGCTCGCAACTCTAACTGGTTTCTTTCCCCACTGTGCATTGTGACTGAGGTACATACGTCACTCAGAGAGAGATTTTTCTGGCACTCAGATACATGGAAGTTAAGAATGAAAAGACAGCAAAGATCAAGTAAGAGATGGACCTGGGGAATTGACTGAGGCGTGAATGCTCATTAATAATGTAGTTGGTTAAGAAAACCCAAAGAGTGTCTTGGGAAACAATTAATGGCAATTTATATCACAACAGTACTGGGCACTGGAACACATCAGATTTCGATACACACTGAAACTTACCTGAGAATTGCCTGCAATGTCCCCTGTTTTCCTGCTCTTTGAAGGATACAGGGGTTTTCTTTAGTCCTTTAGTCCTACTGTGACACTTCCTGCCAAGCTAGCAGACTCCATAGCCTAAAATCAGAGGACCTAGTGGCAGATATCCATTAAAAATATTCATAGTCTTATGGATTTAAACAAACTATTCCTTTTTTTTTTTTTTAATGAAAAGGATGACAACTAACTCCCTTTTCATCTTTTAAAATTTGGGCTGACTCTGAAGTTAGCATTTCTTTAAAAAATGCTTCCTAAAAATGAGCCTATCTTAAGAACTTGAAAGCTCAGATAATTAATTTTAGAGACGCATAATAACCAATGAACAGCACTAAAAAGTTATATGTTATCACAGACTTTACTTGCCACCAGTTATATCACTCTGAGGTACCAAACACATCCCGAGGTACCATCCTGAAATCCAAGATACTAAAATGATAACTAAGACACCCACTTACATTTTTACTAATGAAGTAAGTGACTTGGTGACTTGACCTCCCACTGTCCATGCTGTCTTCAAAGGACTGGGATCAGAGACAAAATACCGAAGATCTTAAAAAAGATCTGAATAGGAACTTGATACCCATGTTATTAGATCATTTGTCAAGGGATGATTCACTTTAATTCTTCAGGACACCAGCTCCAAATTCTTCTTGCTTAAGACATAACTTGACTATGCTTGTTTGTATCACTTCTTATGCCCTAATCAAGTATGGTGTATTGCATTACACTTCAAGAGGCAACTTGTTTATTTTTGCCTGAAGATAACGTAGACCTGCTGACTGACAAAATATCACTTTATAAGGACACCTTTTCCATAAATCTTTATTCAAACATCTCCATTGTCCATTATTAATTTACTGGCACTCACAGAGATCTAAAACATCATAATGAATTCCCGTTTCATTCGTGTACTCTAGCTGTCACCTTCATTTCCATAGAAATTACGCTGAAACGTGTGATACTGTAAACACTGGCATCATATTGTCACTTCTTTCTTTAAAATCTTTTAAAATGTCAGATTACATGGAGTAATATATTCAAACGGGTTGTTACACCTGAGCTTTTGACAGAGAAATCTCAGACAGCCGGTACGAACACACGGCAGTAACAACACGTGAGTGAACTTTCCCTATTAAAACAGCTCCAAAAGCCTTCCATGAACACATTAAGAGTTTTCTTTAAACTTGATTCTAATTATAACATCAGCAAGCAGAAAACATTAATTTGGGTCAGCTCCAACCACAGCTGCTATTTCTTGTCATATCTGAACAATGTCTTGAGTATAGCATTGAATTTAATTACTGAAGTTTGATGTTTAAATATGTTTTAATTAGGACTGTGACTGAATTCTGGTGTTAAATGATCTAGTTTCCAGTACTAAACTGTTGCATCAATCATGCGCTCTCACACCTCGATATTCTCTCTGCATTTCTGTGTGTGCATACAGGTACTGCTATTACTATTTTTCTGCCACTTTGTCAATGGTGCATACCCTAGAATCATAGAATCAAAGAATGGTCAGAGTTGGAAGGGGGCTTAAAGATCACTAAGTTCCAACCCCCCTGCCATGGGCTGGGACACCTCCCATCAGAGCAGGTTGCTCAAAACTCCATCCAGCCTGGCCTTGAACACTTCCAGGGATGGGGGAGGGAACACCTTGCCAGGGAAAGGAGTGATCATTCCTGATGGGAATAACACATGGTTTAGATAAAATAGCAAGGAAATACTGTAACTGTTCTAATTTAACCCGTGGAGAAAAAAAAAAAGGTGACTCAGATTCTGAACTTCTGGGGTACAGCAGCCTTCTAAAGTTGCCTGCATGGTCTGTAGGAGCCTTCCCTCCTCTTTAACCGAATGAAATCAAAGAGTTTTTACTATCACTCTCCTGGCTCTCTTTCCTCTCCACAAAAACTCCGCAGCTCTCCATACCTCTCTTCCTCACACATCCCGAACCGACTAGGAAAATCCTCCCCGGGCTGTGAAGTTGAGAGAAGCGGGAGTACCACCGCTCGGGCTGCAGTCACCGCGGCGGCGGGGCCGGCCTGCGGGGCTCTGCGGGACCGGGAGGGCCACGGCCGGGGAAGGCAGGTGAGCCGGGGCCGGGGCAAGACCGGTACCGGCCAACCGCCTCCCCCGAGCCTACATGCGGGTTTTTTGGGAGGACTGTAGGAGTTTTTTGCAATGGAGTCACCCCCCCCCCATTACCTGAACTGAAACCCCCCGGCCTTGCGCCCCGGGCCCTCCCGCAACTCCCCGCCACGGCATCCCGCAAACGCACCCTCACCCGCGAGGGACTCGGGTGCGTGTGTGTGTCGTTTATTTATTTATTTTTCTCCCCTCTTCATTTAAAGAAGGGACCAGAAATCCCTCCTGGCTGCCCCTGCGCTCCCCGAGGTCCTCACAGAGCCCCGGGCCCGCACCGGCGGCGGGGCAGAGCCCACCCCCGCGGTAGCCCCCGCTCTTCCCTCCCCCG
>VXBW01000377.1:1225603-1238204 GCA_013400375.1 Thinocorus orbignyianus | reverse complement strand
ATGAGGCCCTGGACAACCTGGTCTAGTTGGGGGTGTCCCTGAGACTGCAGGGAGGTTGGACTAGATGACCTTTGGAAGTCCCTTCTGGCCTGGATGATTCTATGATTCTGTGATTCTAAGTCAAGAAGAAAGGAAAATATGTGCCCAAAGAGATGACTGAGCAAGGAAAACAGGCAGCCAAACTAAATAAATCTCACTTTGTTCTCATAGCAAAGTTCCTTTATCCATTACTCCATGAGGACTACTCACACATCATGGAAAGCATACTCCAGGGCAATGAGTAAACCACGATTAATACAGCACTCTGCCCAAAATTTTGCGTCCCATTTTCTAAGGAAAACTATTTGTGGGAGAGCTTTGCTGTCAGAAGAGCCTTTGGGCAGCAGAGCTGGGCAGTGCCAGGATTCCAGCAGCCAGAGGTAGCTGGCAGCCCTTTTACAAACCCAACCACACAACCCAGCTCTGAAGACACTAGGGCCTGTGTGCTGCAGGAGCTGTACCAGGCACGGATGTACCCGGGGTGGGCGTCCTGCCCTCCCTGACTGGGTGGGTGTGTGGGAATAGAGGTGGAAAGGACCTTCCTGCAGCTGGATGACTGCCAGTAAACTGGAAATGTAAATTCCCTTGCCTTCTCTTTATTTAAAAGGGCAAATTTCATCTTTGCTTTCATGCTGAAAATTTCCTGTTGGCTCTGGCTACATTTGGATTCATCTTTTATAGGGAGAAGTTCTTCCATATACACGTAACATTAAAGAACAATATCTCTCTTGCAGTATTGTTATCACCTACCTAAGATGTGCCAGAATTTCACAGTGGAAGTGGCATACTTCTCTTGCTGTGTATTCTTTTCCAGATTTGGGAAATACTTTATAATTGCTTTTCCTCTGTTTGAATAGTGTGATTAAGAAATGCTGTGTACCTCATTAATGGAGAGTTGAAATAACAGCAGAGGGAAGGCTGTGGGTTCTGTTATGTCTATCTGAAAGGAATTTGTCACAGGCCATCTTGGCTCTGATGATCTAAGTCAACATATTTGGTATCTTGAATAAGATATCCTAAATTGCATCTTCTAGCAGTGGGGGCAAAATGGGCATTCCAAAAGCTGGGGTATGTCTCCTTTACCCTCTAAAATAAATAAATAAAAATTAGGTTTCACCGGAGAAGCTGAGCATATGGTCTTCTGTAAAGCCTTGCTAGTGAGCCAACTTTCAAAAGAACAGTGAAGCGAGAGTGATGGGTGGGAAGGTTCATACATCTAATCTCATTTATGTAATCAAATATCCTGCACCAGGCTGAGTACGGTCTCCTGGGCATCCTCCTGCCATTCCTTCAGAAGCAACAGGAATGTATAGCCACTGCCTCTAATGACTGAGCTCTTGGCAACAGCTGCTTGGGCTTGAATAGACATCTGATGCATAAAAATGCTGTCCCAGGGTGCATAAATTAACAGTACATGCAAACAAGCCAGGAAACCATGATCCCAATCCTCTTGACACTAATTCCAAGGTCTAAATTGAGTAGACAGCAAACAGGGGAAAAATCTTAGATGTTAGGAAGGTTCCCTCTGGTGGGTGGTGGGGCTTTTTCTATATGGATTTTCAGCTCACAAACTGGAACAACTGATTCTCCAAACATTAAAAAAAAAAGAAAAAAATTAAAAATAATATATAAAATACAGTTAGGTGTTACATTTAAATCCTCTTCTCTCTCTGCGATCTGTGTGGGCAGCTGAACAAGGATTCTGTGTAGATTCTTATATATCCTCAGGCTCTCATTTTTAAATATCCCCTCCCTTTTTTTTTTTTTTTTGATTTTAGCCATTATAATTATTAAAATCTTTTAGTGGACCACTGATCAGTGTCCATAGCTGTAACTAAATAAACTTCAATTGCTTGAAGGCACCAGCACCTATAAAACCTCCGTCATGCTTTTACAATATTGCACATATTAAACTGATCCTCACAGACTGACACTGGCGGGCCAAGACGGATGAAATCTGAAGATGAGTTAATGTGTCAGAGAGGGTCTTTTCTCTGTATTTTAAATGCCAGAAGCTAACTTCATCAAGGTTCATAGCTGTGCTGTTTAATTTACACTGACTGCATCCTTACCTTAGACAAAATTCCTAGAAGGAGCAAGCTGTACTCAGAAACTGAGGAATAAATCCATGAAAGACCTCAGCCTCCTTGAGCAGGGAAATTACATGCATTTCACATTCTGCTCCTTCTAATGGTAAAGTAGTGATACAGCCTGCTGTCTTCAGCAGATTTTAGTGACTTACACCCAAACTGCTTGCTAACAAGCTATTTTAGCTTAGATGCTTACAGTTATCCAGAGATCTTACTGCTACAGAGAAGTCTGTAAACACTCAACAAAGTCTCCAGGCTAAGAACTGCGACATTTGCTTTATTAAAGCAAAAATACTCCCTTATTCTGATGTCCTTTGTAAAAGCAGGGAATGGAATGCATTGCAGAACCCTGGAGAATATTCTCAAGTGTCTGAAGTGCCTCAGTGGGTCTCAAGCACCAATTAGAACAGCAGAAGTTGTATTTAAAATGATCTTCGCACGGGAGAGGCTGCAAGACTCTTCAGACTCAGAAGAAAATCACAATGAAGAGAAACAGACCGTCATGTATTTTCTGTTCAGAAGTCAGCGAGAAATTATGGGGGAAAAGAGACTGGTATAGTTAGACAGTGTTTGACTTCAAAGCCAAACATCTACAAAAAACACCATAGAACAAAGTCTTGAATATTTAACAGATGAGCTGAACTTTGCTTCAATGTATGTATTTGGGATCCTGAAGGTTTTAATGACTGTCAGCTGCAAGACTTCGTAAGATGGAAGAATGGCTTATGTCTGGAGCAGATTAGTTAAAATACCATGTTATGTGTGTATGTCATACTAACTCTAGACATGCTAGAATTAGTAGTCAAAAAAAGTAGAAAAAAGACACCATATGGCTTAGGTAATCAGTTAGTTAAATCACATATTTACAGATTAAGATTAAAACCCCACAATGATAAATTTTTTTCCCCACCTTTACAGGTGAGACAAAAAAGGGAGAGAATGAAAGGCATGAATTTAAACACACCCTATCAGTTTTCACTGCCTTCAACACCACTGCTTTTCTGCTACCATATAATGTTTTCTGATATTGTAGCTGTAATTAATTTTAAAATTGTAGTTCATCATTTCAGTGGAATGCATAGACCTTACAAATTACCAGCTTTTTGTTAGAATAAATCTAAACTATTTACAGTTTATGAAAGAGTCTTATAGTATTGTAGATGGTTTAAATTCAGAAGTTTGGGTTTTTTTAATATGCAATGTCAGACTGTAAACTATTAAAAGCAAAAACATTTTGGCATAGCATAATCTGATACCCTGTTCATTGAATAATTCCATAGCGGAGATGTGATTTTTAATAAAAGCTATATTCTCAGAATACTTGTGTAGAATCAAATTAGCCAGTATTTATATAAGAATTTGTGCTGGTTTTGGCTTTTCACTGCAATTATTTTTAACTTTTATTGTTGTTGTTGTTATCATTACTATATTATATTATTAAACTGTTATTGCAGTCCATGAGTTTTCTCACTTTTACCCCTCCAGTTCTCTTCTCCTGATGCTGCTGGAGGAGCAGAGAGGGGAAGTGTGTGAGCAGCTGTGCAGTACTTAGTTGCCAGCTGGGGTTAGACCATGACAGAGTTTAATTTAAAATGTCATGTTAATTCCAGTACAGTTTATATATAAATCATCTGAAATCCATACATTGTCGAAAATAGTGCCTTTTGATGATGCCATTCATCTGTGCTTTAAAGTGCTGTTGAATAAGTGGGGCTACCCACTCTATGGCAGGTTGTGTTCTTGCTCTTTCATGAGCTACTTTTATAAGCACCTTTGAAGAAAATGGAGAGAAGCTCTGGTTGGGTTTTGACCAAGAGGCTATTTATTTTCCTTTTACTTTCCACAGCCAGAGAGATAGTCACTTAGTGTGGGCTACATTAGCTCTGTCTGTCCCATGATTAGATTGCTCTGTTGTCATCGCTAATTTTAACCATCAAGCTTTTAATTATTGGGTTCTCGGGGGAGGATGAGAGATTTCCAGCAGTGGGACTTTCCTGCAGGATGCACAGAGGTTGGCAAGCGTTTCAACTAGCTAACTTCTGTTGGTTATTCCCTTCCCAGAATGCAAATTTTCTAGTAAATCCACTCTTATCCTAGAATCACAGAATAGTTTGGGTTGGAAGGGATCTTTAAAGGTCATCTAGTTCAAACCCCCTGCAATGGGCAGGGACATCTTCAACTAGATCAGGCTGCTCAGAGCCCCATCCAACCTGGCGTTGAATGTTTCCAGGGATGGGACTGGCACAGGTTGCCCCTCTCTGGGCAACCTGTGCCAGTGTTTCTCCACCTTCATCATAAAGAATTCCCTCCTTCTATCTAGTCTGAATCTACCCTCTTTTAGTTTAAAACCATTACCCCTTGTCCTATTGCAATAGGCCCTGCTAAAAAGTCTGTCCCCATCTTTCTTATAAGCCCCCTTTAAGTACTGAAAGGACACAATAAGGTCTTCCTGAAGCCTTCTCTTCTCCAACAACCCCAACTCTCTCAGCCTGTCCTCATAGGAGTGGTTCTCCAGCCCTCTGATTGTATTTGTGGCCCTCCTCTGGTCCCTCTATAACAGGTCCAAGGCTATTTCTATTTGAAACAATAGTTTGATGATTTTAAGTAGACAGTTCACATTAAGCAGGTAGGTTGGTATTTTTGTCACGTCTCTCATGACTTTTCTAGACTAATCATCTGCCCTGGTTGTTCCAATAGTCTCTCATAGGTCAGAGTTTACAGATCTTCTCATTATCCTTCCTGTTCTATTTTGGGTTCTCTATAGATTTCTTCCAGAGTGGTGCAAGCACAGTACTACAGCGGCAACTTTACCGCCACCAAGAAATATAATGCTGAGTACTACAGATCTCATTCCTTTATGTATCTCAGCATAAACTTTGCCTAAATGAGTCATCTGTCCTGCTTTTTATTGTTAGACAAAATACAATTTAAGAAAAATCTCTTTCCTATTTACATTTAAACTATATTGCTATCCCTCCTTTCTCTTTTTCCCCCCTTCTTCAATCCCCTTAAATCCACACAAAGCTAAGGCTGCTTTTCTTGTACGTATTTGTATTGCACTCACTTCTACCCATTTTCAATCTGTCTGGTGCCTTCCTTCTCCCTCAACTCAATTTCAAACTTCTTGAACTGATCTTCAGAATTCTGCTACGCTATCTTTCCCAGTATCATAAATTTCCAATACTTTCATGTCTCTCCACCGTTCTTGTCAAGCTTTATCTTCCCATTTGTCAATTTTTCATGCAAGTGCTGCAAATGCCTTCACAGTTTTTTTCCCATACTGTCTCAAATGCAAACATGCGAACTAAAACATCAAAAAAATCATAATGTAAACAGCATTCAAGTGATTGTGGGGGGTTCATGTTTAATATTTTTGGTACTAAAGACTTTTTAGTAACTAGAGTTTTTCACAATCTGGGCAGAGACACACTTTAGTTAAAACAAAGCATGTGCTTATGCACTGTAAAATGATTATCTGCCAGCTAGTGCAGTTTTTACTAGTTATTAGGATTGTTTGACCCTAAGATCTTATTTCAGCTGCTTGTAACTTTGCCACCTTTGAAACTTTTGATCTGACGTGTTACCAGCTGGGCATCTTCTACCGAGCTAAGCAGCTATGGACAACTTCTACCAGCATAATGCATCTGTTTCTGGAAAAGAGGTTGAGAATACTCCACAGACGTTTTGGGGGCTTTTTCTTTGAAAAACAGGGCAACAAAACATCTTTTTTAATACCCCCCCACCCCCGACCTCATTTAGTCTGTTGTAGTTAGCCAAATTTACCAAAACCAGACTGACAGATGGCCTTTCCTTCCCCCCAACAAAAAAAGGAGAGGAAGAGATAAGGAGATTTACAAGTTTAGAATGAACTAAACTACTTTAATGAAATATTAACACTAAAATTAAAAAAAATAAATAAATAGACACAATATATACAAAACCGTATCAAGCTCCCAGGATGACAGTTGCATCACCAGCAGGCATAGAGAAAAGTCCCAAACTGGACTCGGTGACCAACAGGAGCTGGATTCCAGGTCTGGAGTCAGGAATGCATAGATCAGGATCAAAGGCAGACGAACAGGCAGGGTCCTTCCTGGACATCAGCCATCAAAGGAAGAGAGTTCACCCTTTGATCCCTCAGCTTTTATACTGAGCAAGATGCAGATGGGATGGAATACCCTGTTGGTCAGTTTTGGGTCACCTGTCCTGTCCCCTTCCCCCTGCAGGTGTGACCCCTCTATGCTCTTCTGCTTCCAACCCTCCAATAATTTTGTTATTTGCAAATAACAAAATTACCTGACCTTGGTTGTTAGAGCAGTAAGTATAAGCAAGGGCCTCTCTGCACCCTTCCTTGGTCTAATCAGGTCTTATCACTGTGAGAGTGAACAGTTTCTGAACAATGTGCCGTTATTTTCAGAGTTTAGTTAGTTAGAAGAGGCCCAGTTAAAAAAGTACAACTGTAAAACAGAAAATTGGTTCATTTTACCTCAAGACAGGACATAGTCAAAGACTACAGTTGCTATGTTTTTGACAGACTAATGTAAATTTGGGTCGGGGGGAAGGGGCAAAAATTCTGTTTTGCAAAGTCAGAATGAGGGAAGACAAGATATAGACTGTAAAGAATCAACTACAGGAAAGGGAGAAAGAACCTCATATGCTTTCTGGGTTTGCATAGTTAAACTCAAAAGCCAAGTTGTCAGACTTGTATGAATTCCTACTTATCTTTAAGTCTGTCAATAAAATTATGAATCCTTTCACTGAATCATTTCAGTAAAGCTTCTCAAACCTCACCTATGTGCTGTTACCATGCTATGAAAGTTTTAGGACTAATTTGTCACTCTTTGCTCAGGTATGATATTGAAATGAGATTACTGTCACTTCAAGCAGAAAATAGCACTGGCATTTCTGTAGGATCCATGTTTAAAACCATGTTTAAAAGGGGGTGGGATGGGTTGGTATGTCAGGCATGTTCTCTTCACCTTTGGATGACTCAGAGGAGTGAGGCTTCCTCATTTTCAAAAGTGGCCTTCTATAAGGCTCGTGGAGCATAAAGATAGAAATGGGGGAGAGGGAGAAGTTAAAGCTCCATAGATCATCCTGATGCATGGAACAAGAGGTTGAAGAGCCTCCATCCTTGAGGTAGTCAAACCTTGACTGGACATGGCCTGAGCAATATGCTCTGTCTGGACCTGATTTGAGCAGGGGGAGGACTAGAGATCTTCAGAGGTCTCTTGCAACCTGAATTATTCTAATATCCCACACTTAGACAAAATAGCTACAGGATGATGACAGAATGATTTATGCTGTGGTCTTAAGGGGAAGAACACTGACAGTGTAAGAGCCTTGGTGAATCTGGGAGAGGTAGAAAAAAATGGGGAAGTAGTTAAGGTTTTTAAGTATGTTCCCTAAGATGAGAGGGAAAGTGGAAAGTCTTTTCTCAGTTTCTATATAATTTCTTGCGGATTAAATAATTTCTAAGCGGGTCATGGGTTTTTGAAAAATACATGAGAGAATTGGTGACCCTTAGTGACAGCTAACCTTCCATAGTTTCACTGCACTAGCACAATGAAATATTAAGGATATGACAAGGCCAAACATAAACGTGGAAAGTGATTCAGTGTGTTAAGATTTCATTGTAATAAGGGCTCTGGAAATGCAATTAGGTTGACATAAGATCTGTGTCAATGTTCTGAATGCATTAATAGGCTTTAATAACCCTGACCACCCTCAGCTGGCGTGTACCCATATCCTGCTGTCCAAGGGCCAAAGAGCTTCACTTCAGTTCAACCCTCGGGCCTTCAGTCCATGCTTGATATGCTGTAGGTATGGGTGGTTCTAGGTGTATGCAGCTGATCCTGGCCATAGACCCTCTTGATCTTGACCCTGAGAGCACTGACAGCCCTGAGCAGTCTCACTGCCTTCTGCCTGGGGGCTCTGTTGGAATTTTGGACTGCACCATCAGTCCTTGCTGGAGCTGGGCTGTATGACTGATGGTCTCCAGCACAGCTACAACTTCCTGGCTCAACCCTGGACCTGCCTTGTCACTATGGACTTGTCTGGTGATTTTCAGGCTGTGCCTGACCCTAGTTACCATCATGGGGCCTGATCCTGGTCCCCATCCATGGGCTGACTCTGTGGCTTGACCTTAGACTTGCCTCATCACCACAGACTTGACTGGTAATCACTGGGCTGTGTCTGACCCAGCTTACCATAACTGGACCTGACCTGGAGTCGCGTTTCTGGTTTGACCTTGGACTTGCCTCATCACCACAGACTTGTCTGGTCTGGTTTGTGGGCTGACCCCGACTCCCATCCCCAGGCTGCTCTGCTTGTGGTCCTCAAGGGCTGTGGGAAGGGGGCTCCAGCTGTCCTGTTGGCCTCGCCATGCTGGGCCAGTGCTGCTTCCCCAGGCTGTGAGCCCAGCCTCCCACAGTGCAGTGATGGAGAGGTGTCAAGATTACAACTGGACCTAGCAGCATATTGCCATGCTTCCCTCCTTCCTGCTGAAGAGATGTGAAACGGTGAAAGCTGAGAGTATTCACCCATGGAAGCGTGTTTGATCTTCAGCCAGGTCTTGAAATCTAACAGCCTCTCGGCAATAATGTTCTGCTTATACACTAATTGTTCATTTTTGTGCAATTGTAAAGAGAGAGCGCTGAAAGTAGTTAAAACAGAGACTTTCATGCTGTGGCAATAACTGTATGCTTTTGAATACCATTGGCATCAGATATAATTCTTAGACGTTATAATTATGGGAGGGCTCATTCTCTGTAAGTTTGCTCTAGCTTGTCTTCCCCGTTTAATTTATATTATAATATTTTGTACTTTTCTTCTAGGCTTGAATAGGAATATTGTATTAGGCAAGTGATTGGAATTCTGCTCTCTGTTCTGGTAAGTGTTAATTCTACCAATTCTGGTAGTTACTAGGATTCACTATAATTTAATGGCAATCAGAATTTAATGCTGGGTGTATTCTTTTTAAAAAAAAAATAAAATAAAAAAGGAGCTCTGGATTTTCATTTCTAAGCCTTTTCTTTCTGTCAGAATGGAAATTAATGTGTTGTTCTATTTCATGTTTGGATTTCAGAGCCTTAACATCCTAATAGCAACTTTATTCTCTTCATCCTCATGTTACCAGGTAACCTAGGCAGGAAATTAAAAAGAGCTGTGCAGTGAACAAAAGGCATTTACAGGCCTGGTAAGCAAGGAACCTACCCTTTGAATATAAATGTTTGCATTTATATAATGCAATATCTCCTCTATACAGCGCATAAAGGTTGTAGTAGTTTAAGTAATTTGTGTTGAACTGCCACATGAATAGCACAGTTTAGTAAGCAGCTGCTGAAATGAAGTAGTCAAAGAGCTAGATCATATTAGATGCAAAAATTTAAGTTAACTAAGCGATAACATGAATTAACTCAGAACAATATAATGATTAAGAGATTGAAATACTCCTGTTTGATCATACACAAAAAGCATATACACGCATATCCTGAGCACTAGCATGCACACAGACACACACATACACGAATCTCCAAAAAGACAATCTGTATTTAACAACAATACACTAATGTTTAGGTGCTTGGAGTCAGACAGAGTACTGATGAATTTGCTATTTCTGCTCGAATATGTGGTTTACTCTCATTCTGTTTCTTATAGTACCCCTCTTAGTTTCAACAGATTTCTTCATTGTTAAAACATTTATCAGCAATAAGCTTAACGTGTAATGTCTGAATCTGAGAACTTTAACTTTTTTTCCTGCTGTCTTTGAGACAGATCAAGCATGCCCTAGACATAAAAAGGCAAAAATCACCCTCAATACAGTAATTAATAATTAATAATTACTGGTCCTTTTTTAACTTAGGTTTAATACTATACTCCATTTCTGCTTTCCTCTGTTAACACATACTACTGTTTTTATTACCTTGGAGATCTTGCAATAGTTTAAAATATTTTCTATTCGTAGCTTATGTTTTTAAATTACAGCTCTAAGAAAGCAAGATGAAAAATGCATCTTTGTCACCTTTCGTTGAAATCTGGGAGTTTCCTGGGCTTCCTCTTCTGTACCACATTTTTGGCTGCCTACCATCTTCTTTACTGTGCTTCTCTTGCACTTTTCTCTTCAGCTATCACACTTTCCTTGAAAGAACGTTGGGTAGCTCCGAACTGCACAGCAGAATTCCCACTTCTTGTACTTAAAAGACAACTGACCAAAGGTCATGCCAAGTTGTTGTATGAACGTCCCAAGGAAGGTTAAAGATCAGCTCAAAGTAATCTGCTGTGATAAAGCCATTTAGCAGAGGAACTCCCAAACCTTGCCGGGTTATTCCTCTTTTCCAAAGCAAAGCGCATCCCTTGCCCTCTTCCCTTTTTTCCCCCTGCAGCATTTAAATATGCTTGTTATGCTGTGCTGCAGGAAACAGATGCATCCTTGTTATGGCCAGAGATGAATGTCAGGATTGAACTAACACTCGTGAAAAAGGCTTTTGTCTGATGTGTGCTGTCCCACAGTGGAGCTATGGCAGCAACTTCAGTTTGGTGCAATAACTGTATCACTGTGTACCGGCTCAAATCGTGGCATCACCTGAATGACAAACATGCCACTGTTCGTGTGACAGCTGGCAAAGGCCATGGTGGGTTTTTTAATCAAAAGCATTAAAATCCAGTCAATTCAAAATTCCAAAGCATGTGAAAACTAGGTGTATGTGAAATGCAGTATCACCCTACTTGCATTCAAACTGAACAATTTTGTGACGTTGTTACTTTATAAATGTTTCTCTATTGTAGCTTAACAAATTGAGTACTTCCGAATTTGAACCCCATATGATGCTTGGTGATGTTATCTTGTTTTGTGCGTGTATTTAAAAAAAAGATAAAAAACCTCAACGGTGGATACACTGCACCAAAGAAAGGCCGTCTGTAGGTGACAGGCATTCTTTCTATAGCTGTCAGTGTTCCCAAGGATGCGGGTTTGCTACAGCAGAGCTGATCTAATAACCAGTTCCTGCTGAGAAGGGTGGTCTCGCTCTCTTGCATGCCTGGGAATGGGCATTTCGGCTGTTGGGGTGGCTGGAGGAGCAGACTGGTCTCCTTCTGGCACCAGGGAGCTATTAACCAGCAGTTGGGGTGGTTCTGCTTCCATGCAAGAGTAGGTCCAGCAGTGAGAGGTAGCATTGTACTAGGAACAGGGTAGGCAAGTTAGAAGGACCAACACCTGGTAGGTTTTTATTTCTCTCTCCAATGCAAAGGGGTCCTTGTAGATAGGAAAAAAAAACTTGCTGTTTCAGAACCATAAAAACTCAACCTTCTAGATAGCTGAAAATGGTCGGTATATCCAGGCCAAACAATACCAGCTTACATTCCAGTAACAGCACATCAGCCATAAGGGCAGAGTCCTATTCACCCTCAAATGGCTCTGAAGTGTTGGTGCTACCTGTCTTTGCAAGAAGCTGGAGCTGGTGCCTGCACATTTTCATGAGCAGTAGATGGTCCTCCAGAAATTCTGCAGATAAAGGTGGTGAGTTCTTTGGATAGCGACTAACACTGATGTTTTTGGAAAAAAGATCAAGGTTAATCTGTGGTGAAACAGTACAAAAACACCAGTTTCCCTGCGTTTCTTAAAGAAGGCACAGGCAGCCTTTCTTAAGAAACCTCGTCTGAGCCATTTTAGACGAGAAGACTTGAAAACCTTCAGTCGTCTTAATGGAGGTTTTTCATAACATTTCCAACTATACTTGAAATTAAAATACATGCTTTTCTGGACACAGTTCTTGCTCCTTAGCTTAAGGCTGGTGTGTAATACTTGATGCATTTGAGTAAAGGCACCTCTGTAGGATCAAGATGAGCAGAACATACACCTGTTTTTGGCAGGGGAGTATGCAACGCAAAGGCTAACAGGGCTTTCCTCTGAGCCCTCCATGCACTAACAAACCCAGTTTGAATGTATTCTTCCACGTATAGCAAGGAAGGGGAAGGGTGGGGGGGGGGGGGAAAAAAGAAAATGTAAAGGGGTTTGAGAAATGGAAGGGCAGGGATTTATCTATTTTGTCACCAAGCTGACCGACCACCACCTGTTTCTGAAGAGACTAGGAAGTCTTTTCAGAAACAGTTCTCCCTGAAGGTCCTGAAACTTGTGACGTGAAGATAGTGATAACTAATCTACATATGCAAAAAACTACAGTTGCATGTCGTCCACATTGTGTCATACTCTCCCTCCTGGCTCCTACGGTTACACATTCCTTAAAAACGCGTGGGAAAGGCCTGTTTCTCCCAGCAGCTACCGACCTGCTGACCATGCTGCCAGCTGCCCTTGAGCCTAGCTCCAGCCTTTAGGCGACTGACACCAACCACCCCCCTCTCCCCATATCCAGGAGCGTGTATTTACACTACTTCGCCCCAGTTAAGGCTCCACGCCTCCGCGGAGACCCGGGGGAGCCCTGAAGGCCATCCCTTATCCTCAGGGGCCCCAAGGC